>CAJNDV010025402.1:34055-59362 GCA_905221635.1 Symbiodinium sp. CCMP2456 | reverse complement strand
AGGTGGTGGCTTCTTTCCCTTTTTCGCCTCCCAGGCATCGAACATCAAAGGGATAGTTGAGTTTAGGGTTTAGGGTTTTAGGGTTTAGGGTTTAGGGTTTTAGGTTTTAGGGTTTAGGGTTTAGGGATCAGGGTTTCAGAGAGCGTTTCGACTTCGCCAGAAATTATGCCCTGAACCTGAGGCAAGGAAGGACCCAAGCTTGTGAAGTCAATGCTGTAGGTCCGTCTGTCGGCCGCTATAGAAAAATATAGCAGGTGAGTATGTCATCAACATCATTCCATCACTTGGCTGCGGCATCACCGTCGCAAGAAGCGTCTTCCGCCACAAAGGGAAGGCAGCTGCATGAGCTCAAGAAGTACGAAGCACCCATTCCTAGCCGGGTGTTTATTCCCTGACATATTGCTAGCTAGCATGGCCTTCAACGCCGACCTCGAGCTGGAAGAACGCTGAGCCGGTCTGTTTAGGAGTCAGTGCAGGTCGAAAGCGCCACCTCCCATGCGCCATGGTCCAGTTCGCAGGCGTCTTGTTTCGGCATTCTCGGTGGTTCAGAATCAGAAGCCAGATCCATCAAAGACCTTCTTGGAGGTACCACAGCGTAGTCAAGGCTGCGCAGGTCTTACCGAAGCTAAGCTGGGATGCTGTCAGCAACAACAACAACAACAGTAGCAGTCGTACTGTATGGTCCAAAGAACCAGAAACCTGGAGAAGCCTTCACTGCCAACATGACAAGTCGAGAACGAATGCTCGGCGTTTGCCCGCCAGTTGAAAGAATCTGCGAAGAAGGGTGACTTGCAAAAGAGCCGAAATCGACATGCGAAGACTGCAATTACGCACGGCGTTGAACTCTACCGCTTTCAAGCCACAATGCATGTGAGCTACACGGCCTGACTCTGCATTGCAACATCCGAAGTCAGGTGATCCGAGTGATTCGCGAGCTTGCTGCCATGTCCTCAGATCGGAGAGAGAGCTTTGCGCATATAATGAATAAATAAGGGTCCCTCGTCCGGTCCTTACCATGCGAGTGACGCACTCTTTCGCAATCAGCGGAGGGGCCCGATTCAATTTAGAGAATTATCCATCTATGAGTTGGAGTGGCTTGTGCCGTGTCGCATGAGGTCATGCTGTGCAGCAGGTTTTTTTTGTGAAGAGCTGTCCAGGGCAGTGTGTTTTCGAATCCGTTTGCATATCGATAGATCTCGCCTTGCTCGTCCGAGGTGCTGCCTTTCGGCTTCACTTCAAGGTCTAAATTTCAACTTGCAGGGCCCTTGATAGCCTTATATGAAAACCTAAGAGCCGTAAGTCGCACATAATCTGGACACTGTGTCTCAACATGAGGCAAGCCTGGGCTTAGGGTAGCATTCTCAAGGCCTCCTACTGCCTAAACCCAACATATACGCAGAGTGCGATGCTTTTGGGATCCCAGGCCCTGCGCTGCTGGTATGCAGACAGAAGAGCTGCTGCCAAGAAGCTTCGGGTGCAGCGCAGTCATCGCTTGGAATGTAGGCTACCTGCGGAAAAGAGCGAGAGCAGGGACACCGTAGAGACACCTGGAAATAGGTCTTAAGTCCACAAACGTACTTTCGGCCGCGCCGCCTGATCAGCTACCCTAAGATGGGTGGCATCCTCAGGTGCTGTTTCACTGGAGGACACAAATCAGTGCCTCCGAATGTCGAGTGCCAATAGTTTCGAAAAGCCGACGACTGCTGAAGGCTCCGTGTTCATTCGATTCGACCTCCCTTCCAGTGCCAGCAGCCGCCAAATCCAACAGGCTTTGTGCACTTGGGGCTGAAAGGTTGCGGACATTTAACCCTAACCCCCCAGGTACCTACTATATAGGGCCCTAGGGGCTCTAGTACCATATATAGTAGGTACCTGGGGGGTTAGGGTAAGGACTTAAGAACTACATGAAAAAGAATTTTGCGTTCAGCAGGTCCCAGAGTTGGCTCTCGAAGATTCAGCCGTTTCTTCATGCCTGTAGTATTTAAAGTCTTGAGTCTTCAGGTTACTCCATCTCCTTCGATTTTAGGGTTTAGGGAGGCGCGAACATGTTCGGCCCCAGGTTCAGGAGGGATAGGGCTTCGGGAACCCCAAACCTGAAGCCCCTGACCTCTGATCCCACCTTCAATCCTAAGGTGCTATCACAAAAAACCACCCGAAGCCAGCGTTGGAAGTCTCCAGGTTGCAAGGCTGCGCTGCTGGGACGAGGGTGTGGAACTCGGCAGATCCGGGGGGGGGGGGGGGGNNGGGTAAGAGACTGAGAGTTTAGGGTTTGTACGGCATCAGGGTTTATAGGGCTTTATTATGCTTTATTTAGGCTTAAGGGGTTTAGAATGTAAAGCTTTCCTGAAAGATCAAAACAGCAGAAAGGGCTTACCGGTTGAGGGGATGCCGTGCTGTATCAACGCAGTCAATCGCAGCATCCGCTTGCAACGACCGGGCGGTCCAGACATGTGTCATTTCTACCACAGGATCCGCGAAGGTGGTTCGACAAGGACATGTTCAGAGATCCCCCTCCATACCTTGAATTTCAGGGCTGGCCAGCCAGTGGTGAGAGACGAAAACATAGGATCATCGCCACGACCATGGGACCTGCCTGCTGTTGATCTTGAAGGCATGCCACAGAAAGAGATGCTTGCTTTGGAAAAGCCTGCACTTCTCCCCGCATGTGCTTTTAGCATTTTGCAAAACTACTTCCTTCCAGCGGTCCCTTACGAGGTCAACGATCTTACGAGCCCTAACCCTAACCTCTGAACCAGGTTATGCACTTGCTTCCCCAGTCTGCCTCGGCACAGCGCGACGGTGTGCTGCCCACAGCTTCCATGGATAGTGTAGGTGGTGATAGCGATGCAAATAAGTTGTGCGCAAGTGTCGAAGTAGTAGTGCTGGCAGCTAGGAAAGTGGCAGTGCTCGCGAGACTCGCAGGGTACACGGCTCTCATGTTTTGATGCGTTTTAGCAAAACGCGTTGAACATGGAAAAATGTCCGGTCACAGGGACATAGTGGATTGCATTATAAGTGTAAGCGGAGTCCACTATAGACAGACACTGTTACAATGAACCAGCAGGAATCCTATGCAATTAAACAGCATCACAAGCAGCATCGACAGTTGATCTAGTTTCAAGTCAGAGCAGCAGTAGTGATAAGAGTGAAAATCGCGAGAGAGTCAGGGGAGGGACGGTAGAAGAAGACAGTCATCACTGTATCCCGAAGCAGCAACTTGGGCTGGCTTTTAATATTAGGCGGAGCGACAGAGAATAGCACAACTTCTGCTATTGTAGAAGATGCCATGCTATTCAATCAGTATCAATCAGTTACAGGAGCGTGAACACTAATGCCTTATACTGATGCTGGCAGTACTGAGAGAGCTCCTAGAGTATATGCCTACAGGCAGTGCTGCCAAAGGTATGGCCATGAAGGAAAACCTGTGGGCTACTGTGATTGTATCAGTTATTGAGAGGCAATGTTGTACTTCAGACGGCCTGTAGGAAGAGTAGTACCGGACTAGAAATCCGTAGTGCAGTCAGCATCCGCATCAAAGTCGCAAGCTGCTGCTACTCCTGCTTCCGCTGCTGCACTTTTCGTTGCTCTTACTCTACTCTGCCGCTTTTACTACTGCGACAGACTACCACCGCCACTGCCAACCGCTACAACCTCTTCTCGATACTAGTACTACTACTATTCCTCCTACTGCTACTGCTGCTTCGAGGAGCTTTTTTCGGCTATAACTGATGATGTGTGGGCAAGAAACTCTTAAATTTGTCCAGATACAGATACCTCTACGAATGTTCACGTCATTATCAAGCTTGAAGGCTTCGACCTTGTCCGTTCAGAATCCGAGGCCATTCTTCTATCGGAGCTTGCCAACAAGGCTTGGGGCCACAAGTGCTCGCCGGTTCCCACAAATTTTCAGGTTTGTCGAGTTGAAAGATGCTGAGCCCAAAGGCACGCCAACTCGGGGAAGTTTGCAGCATAGGGAACTTCCGCCTTGGACTGCCAGTGGTGCTGAAAAACTCCCTACGCTCGACTCTACACCTGATTTCCAGACCCGAAGAATCGGGTCACAAAGACGGTGCATGAGGCACTCTTCGTGACAACCTGTGCCCACAACACTGCCCATCCCCGTGCTCCCCCACCTTGGTGGGACGAACCATGTGGAATTTTCGTGCCAAACAGGCAAGCAAGCCACTTCTTTCCATATACCCTAAACCTAAACCCTAAACCCTCATATACCCCCTCAAAGTTCCGCGAGGACTCCGCCGTGCGAGCGGAAGCCTCGGCGCGCAATGCCGTGGGCCTTGGGGTCGGGAGCCCAGTTGACCTGCAACTGCAAGGTCTTCGGACTATGTAGCTGCGTCGCTTGCTTGTTTTATCATGCAAGTTGGCTAAGAGATCTCTACACCTTCCGAGCCTTGTAGCAAGCAGGAGTGATCATGGCCAAGTCTTAGGGCGTTGTCGAGGTTGGGTTTTCCATCTCCACTACGGCTCAAGCAAATTTTGGTGCATTGTCCCCGTCTGTTTTCCCTAACTCCGCTCCCTGCGATCATGACCACCGCCGGCGTGTGGGATCCCAACCAGCATGGCATTGACATGAAGCGCAAGTCGTCCTTCTCGCTACTGGACCAGATCAAGCGGCCCATGGATGGCGCAGACGAGAATCCCGACCAGAAGGAAAAGATGGAGAAGCTTTGGAAGCTGATGGACACGTACGAGCCGAACGATCCAGAGTCCATCCAGAAGTCTTTTGCCAGGCATTTGGAGTACTCCTTGGCCTGCACACGCTTCAACTTCACCATGCAGGATGCCTACCGAGCAGCTGGTTTGGTGCTCCGGGATCGACTGCTGGAGTCTTTGAACGACACCAATGCCTACTACAGGAAGATGGATGTGAAGCGGGGATACTACCTGTCTGCCGAATACCTCATCGGAAGACACATGCAGAATGCCATTGCGAACCTCGATCTGGAGCAGCCCTTCAAGGAAGCCTTTCACGCACTCGGCATGCAGCTGGAGGACCTTTTCCACGAAGAGGTGGACCCAGCGCTGGGCAACGGTGGCTTGGGCCGTCTTGCCGCATGCTTCCTCGACTCCATGGCAACTTTGTCGCTGCCTTGCTGGGGTTATGGCATCCGATACAGCTACGGCATGTTCAAACAGGAAATCCAAAACGGCCGTCAGGTGGAGATGCCAGATTTCTGGATCGGGGATGGATGCCCCTTCGAGATTCCTCGGCCGGACATCACCTACCCAGTGCGGCTTTACGGCGAAGTGCAGGAGGGCCTCAATGCCAATGGTGAGTGGTGCTTGAACTGGGTTGGTGGCGACATCGTCCAGGCCATGGCATACGACAATCCCATTCCTGGCTTCGACACCTACAACACTAACAATCTCCGATTGTGGCGTGCTTGCGCCTCCAAGGAGTTCGATTTGGACCAGTACAGTGCGGCGAACTTCACCGATGCCGTGGAGGCACGCCGAAAGGCAGAGGACCTGTCTGCCGTCCTATACCCGAACGACGCAAGCTACGAGGGCAGGGAGCTCCGCTTGAGGCAGCAGTACTTCTTCGTGAGTGCTTCGCTGCAGGATTTGCTGCGCGAGTTCATCAAGCGTCCCAACTACAAGTGGTCAGAACTGCCGGAGAAGGTGGCCGTGCAGATGAATGACACCCACCCGACCATTGCTGTGGCGGAGTTCATGCGCTTGCTGGTGGATGTGATGCACGTGCCTTGGGATGAGGCATGGGAGCTGACCACGAAGTGCCTGAACTACACCAACCACACCGTGATGCCCGAGGCGCTGGAGAAGTGGCCAGTCGAGATGATGACCCGCATGCTGCCCCGGCATGTCCAGATCATTGGGGAACTAAACCTCCGATGGATTAACGGTTTGGTGAAGAAGTACGGCGACGGGCCCATCATCGCGGCTTTGAGCATTTTTGAAGAGGGCGACGTCAAGAAGATCCGCATGGGCAACCTGGCCATCATGGGTTCCAACAAGGTGAATGGCGTCGCCGCACTTCACACAGAGATCATCAAGAAGGAAACCTTCCCTGACTTCTACAAGTACTGCTGCGACACCGGCGCACCGGACAAGATTGTGAACATGACCAACGGTGTTACACCCCGCCGTTGGGTGCACTGCGCAAACCCTGCGTTGAGCGCAATCTTCACCAAGTATCTTGGCTCCCACGAGTGGCTGACGGACATGACGAAACTGAAAGGCATGCTGAAATTCAAGGAGGACCCAAAGCTGCATTCCGAGTGGATGGAGATGAAGAAGACCGCCAAGAAAAAGCTTGCAGGCTTCTTGAAGGAGACGCTGGACCTTGAAATCGATCAGGATGCACTTATCGACATCCAAATCAAGCGCATCCACGAGTACAAGCGGCAATTCATGAATTGCCTCTATGTTATCCACCGTTACCAGCAGCTCAAGAAGATGTCGCCTGCTGAGCGTGAGAAGGTGCAGAAGCGTGTGGTTTTGATCGGTGGCAAGGCAGCATCGGCCTATGTGAACGCAAAGCTTATCATCAAGCTGATCAACAATGTCGGCAAGGTCATCAACAACGACCCAGACACTGGCAAACTCCTGAAGCTTGCATTTGTGCCAAACTATCGTGTGTCTGCAGCCGAAGTCCTGATCCCAGCTTCGGACATCTCGGAGCACATTTCCACTGCAGGCACGGAGGCAAGCGGAACCTCCAACATGAAGTTTGTCATGAACGGCGGCCTGATTGTAGGTACCATGGATGGCGCCAACATTGAGATTCGTGAGGAGTGTGGTGAAGACACCATGTTCATCTTCGGCTGTTTGGAGCACGAGGTTGCCGGCATTGCAGCAAAGGCGAAGGAGGGCCACTACCCGATCGACAGCCGACTGCAAGCCGTTTTCCAGGCAATTCGCAACGGCGAGTTCTCCAAGGGTGAGCCGGAGGCTCACGCCGAGTTTTGCTCGCTGGTTGACAAACTTTGCAACACGCACGGTGCAGGCACCTGGGATGGCGACAGGTACCTGGTGGTGCATGACTTTCCTTCCTTCGTCGATGCCCAGGCAAAGGTGGATGCAACCTACGCGGACAAAGCCAAATGGTGCAAGCTCAGCATCCAGGCGGCCTCCTCCATGGCGAAGTTCTCCACTGATCGAACTATCTCGGAGTATGCCGACGTGATCTGGGGCGTCAAGCCCGCACCACGTCCATTGGAGAAGTGAGGTGCCTGGTGCTGCATATTTTGGGGCTGCGAGGTGGCGACCGGTCAGGGGGAGATCCTGTGGCCGGTCGTCTCGCCTAACAAGAGAAGGCCCGAACTTGTTTTAACCACTGAAGTGTTTGCTCCGGGCACTGTCACCTATGGTTCTAAATAAAATAGCATGTGCAGAAACAATCAATGTCTCAGTGGGAAACCCAAGACCTACCACGCGTGCCTGGTTGCAGGATCGGCAGCCGTCCCAAACAGGTAAGCAGAAGCCTGCTTAGGTGGCTGTCATATTGATTTCCGTTCTCAGACACACCAGTCTTGAAAAACCTTTCTGCTCGTGACGGAGTCCGAGTAGGAGTCGTTCCGAGCTCAGCAGGCCTCGCCTGTCCTCGCATCCCGGATGGTGAAGAGCCAAAACGACCCTAGCATGATTGCATCCTCGGCATGCAGCCCTTTGTTCTGCCGAGTTCTGCATTGCGACGGCCTTTCACGTACTGTAGCTGGGACTTTAGGTTGGTTAATCTATCTCATGCTTGGCCACAACCTCTTTGTAGGGTCCGTTGTCTGAGGACGCAACGAAACAAGCTCAGCAAGGTTCATGCTCGCGAGTCGTACACAAAACTCCGGGATGGCACAGTGTTGCAGGCTCTCCTGGCATGTCCGTGATGTGAGTTCAAGCACCTGTATTCAGCCTTGGCATTGAGGTCTCGGCTTTGCGCTGGCTTGCAACAACTTCTTCTCTGCAGAAGGGCCATTCGCTGCTGCACCAGATGTGCTTCGGCGGAGTTCAGCGGGTACGGTGTCGAAGGGCTTTGGGTGATCGCCGGTGAGAGACCTGCGAAGTGCCGGGTTTTGTAGATCCCGTGATGGCTATGCACTCGGATTCTCAACATCATCCGATGTTGTGAAATCGAATGGTCCTAAGCCCAAAACCTATGTGCACCTTAGTCTGATCATAACTGCCTCTCTATGGTATTCTAGATACCGAGAGAAGCTTTGCCTCGCCTGTCTCCGGAAATATAGTTCGAGGCTCGAGGTTTCCCCCACCAGAAGGACCCCTCAAAAATTGGCTGTCGTGCTACTTTAAGATGAAGCGATTGCCACGATACAGGGGCCTTGATACTTCCTCATACTATTCCTTGTGGTTTTTGGTAGTATACTGTATACTCTTTTTCTGATATACCCCGGAACCCTGTTCTAACTATCAGGGCCCATGGTGCATGGCACACACCGCGAACATGTTCACGTCCGTGGTTTGGTGCCCTGTACTATGTTATTGATACTAAATGTCATAATGTTGACGTACAAGAAGTGCAGCATAAGAAATAAACGGGGGTTCCTTATTATAACCCTAGTATAATGGGCCCCAACACCCTATTCTAGTTATTAAGGCCCCGACGGTTTCGTCCTCCAAGGAGTCCGCCCCAGCAGTTCTCGGAAGCCTGCTCTGGCTGCTTTCGGCTCCTGGCCGTCCTCTGCCAAAGGAATTCGGGCCGTCAGGTGGGGGGGCTCTTTGGGGATCCCCGTAGGGTTTAGGGTTATGGTCTACCCAGCTGGTTGGCAGAGTCTGGGTTCAAAAAAGGGTTATGGTCTAACCTGAGCATGTTCAGGTCTTTCTTCTCTGAAGCACTCAGTTTTTTTGGGGGCTCTATAACTTGGTTTCAGGAACCCAGGCCTGAGTTTGCCTGTGTTTTGAGGGTCTTGCTGAAGTCCATGTGTGTGGGCTTTCTTTTTGCGGAGGTGTTGAAGGGTCTCAACGGGTGCTTATGTAGTGTGCTGTGTGCAGGAAAGGTTGTGGAATTGTTCCTTGGAGGGCATGGCGCGTGACGTTGACTTCTATGCGCCTTCCGTGGCCCAGAGCCTGGAATGCCTCACAGCCCGAATCCTAGATCCTAAACCCTGTCAAAAAACCCAGACAGGGTTTAGGGTTAGAGAGTCCAGCCCTGATGGACGAGCAGAGCTACCGCGACCACTGCCTCATCGTTGTGGGCGGCGGCACTGCCGCGGAAGAGACGCTCTGCAAGCGGCGGCTTGCTGTGGGAGGACGGCTTGCTCATCTGCTGACCCAGGGGGTGGAGGATCATCGCATCAGCGTGCGCAACTTCGAGGAGCTGGATCGGTGCTTCTTATGGCAGCCTCCGAGGGGAGCCACGACGAGCTTCGGCAAACGCCTGGGAGCGTCGTTCGCACCTACTGGACAAAAACCGGCCCTGATGCGGTGGAGCTGCAGGCCCAGCAGCAACTGGTAATCTTCCGGGCAGCTGGGAAGATGCGGCACGTGCAGATTCTGGATAATGAGTGGGGGGTGCAGGCCGAAATGTCAGGCTATGTTGTGCTGAATCCTGACATGGAGCTTGCGCAGGAACTAGATGTGGAGGTTAAAGACCCCGATCTCATGGCCTGTGGCACTTTCTCCTGGCGCCACATGCTCCTGTCTATGGCCTTGCTGCTTGTATGGCACGTCGCGAGGTGGGCGATCTCCATCTATTTCGAGAAGCAGGCTCATGAGGGACAGCTGCCTTGGTGGCGTGGTGGTCTGGTCTGGTTCAACGGAATGGTCTTCTGCTGCTGGGCTCTTTTCGAGATTTGGGCTGCCAGCCTTGCGGCAGAGAGGTCTACGTGGCTGACCTGGCTGACGGGACAGGTCTTGGGCGTCAGCCTCGCTGTTGGAGCGACCTGGAGACAGGTGGCAGACTTCCCGATGTCGCTCCTAGGCGTGGGTGGCAACTTTCTCACAGGACCGACGCTTCTGTACTACTTGACGCGGGCACGGCACGAGACGTGCCGATTCATTCCCTGCTTGATGTGGACGGTGGCGCAGCTCTGCGGCACGGTTGGTTGTTGCATAGTGCTGGCTGGAATGGTGGTGACCTACCTGTTTCTACTTGCCGATGGCCAGGTTTTTTTGGCAACTGCCTTCTTGCCAGTGAGTACTGCCTTGACGGAGACCAGCACAGTGTTCTTCACGAAGCTCGTCTACAGCCGGTTAGTGGTTGCGAAGCGTCCGCAAGTTCCCGGCGACACCGCCTACCAGGCCATGCCGTTCATGCTCATCGCCGCCCACGCCTTCTCGGAGGCGGCGAGGCTCGTGGCTGTCTTTGGCGGCGCGGTGAACGAGGGGAGCTGGAGTTGGCTAGGAACAGGGTCCCTTACGATTCTGCTGAATATTTCGGCCCGGCTCGGCTGGACCCGATATGTCCTCTTTAAGGTGGGACGGTGTATCGTGGGCAAGGCGCCGCTGTGGCAGTGTTCGCTCCAACAGGATGGTCGAAGCTGCATGACGAGCTGAAGATCTCCGGAGGTTACTTCCGCTTTATCGCGCTGATCGGGCTGGTCATTGCCAGGTACATGATGTTTGGTGAGCTGGTGCTCGACGGACCGAAGGCACCAGGCTTCAATCCGTCAGCCGCTTGCGCGCTTTTGGTGCTGCTCATGCTGGAGATTTTGGAGGACAACATAGTACTGCGCGAGCTCCTCCCGATGGCTCCGCTACCACTGGAGTTTATCGAGGCGAAGGACCCTCGGGCAAAGCCGGACCCAGGCAACCTCATCAGTGTAGAGGTGCGGCCCAGCCGGTCTCCGATCTCCGACCCCTGGCGCTTGAACGAGCTGAACAACAAAGGGGAGCGTCGCGCCACCAACCTGGTACCAACCGTCCCGGACCATCCTCCCGAGCTAACAGATCGCCAGTTGTCTTTGGGGCCCCGCCATCCATCCATACGGTCAAGGATCCGGCAGTGGTTTGGGCAGCAGCGCGCCGTCATCCCGGCGCTGACACTAGTGTCCACGGTCTTCGCGAGATGCCGTTTTCGATCCAGCTCTCTGCCATCGGCATCACGTGCGAGGTGACCTTGGGCATGCTCAACACTACGCTGAGCCCTGGCTACGCCCGCGGGCTTTGCGCTTAGAGCGCCGACTTTCATCCCCTGGTAATGTTGTGGTGGCCCGTTCCGATGAAATGTTGAGGAAGGTGGCAGCCGTTGAATGGCATCCTTTCTCTTGCCTTCTCCCTTTTATCCCAGACAGCCTAAGGCCTAAGGGCCTAGGGTGACGATTTTTAAAAAGATGAACCAGAAACTACTTTGTTTGCAGGGCCCCATCAGCGGACAGGGCCCCGGTGGAGAGGAGACCGGGATCCGAATGATCCCTCAACGCAGCAGCCACAAGCTGGAACTTCACTACTGAGCTGTTGTTGGTCGTTTGCGAGCGGAGTGTATGTCCGACCTTGGTTTCCTCTTCAGCTCTCCCTGACACTCCAACCGAATCCGTGCAGTGCGACACATAGTCAGCTGGGCGGTGAGAAAAGAACCCTAACAGGAGGTAAGCTTCCCTGCCAGGCCTTCGCAGCTCCCTTCTTCATTAGACGTCCCAGTAGAACTGAAGGAGCACCACACAAAGGCACATCGTGTATCCGTACTCGCCAAGACTAGTAAGAAACTGCATTGTGCATGACTTTCTGTGGATTCGTGCTTTGCGCTCTGACCAGGCCCACGCCACGGAGGTGGGAGGATTGCAGGCTTGCTTGCAGTGCATGCCATGCGCCCCAGCGACGCAAATGCGGAGTGTACGTTGCAGGAGTCAAACTCTTAGAATGAGCGCCCGGTCTGCTACTCGCTTTCGTCACGACATCCCGACACGAGAGACTTGAGGTCACAGCCGATGTTACGGAGCGCGGAGCCTTAGATCCACAACCCTGGAATCTAAAATCTAAAATGGTCTCCGGTTCAAAATGTCATCCCTTTCATGGGAAGCCCGCCATGCACTACTGTTATCAAACTGCTGCAGGAACACTTGGTCTTATCCTATATAAGAGCTCCAGATCGATGGCTTACTTTGGGCTTGTTTCCGAACCCTCAAGCCTCAAGCATTCCACATCCGATACGTTTTCGAAGGTCATGACACCGCCATTCACGGCTGCTGGCTCCTGATGGCTCTGTGCATCTTGGCTCGTATCGTATATCATTATAAAGCATAGTGCAGTACCGTACAGTACATCACAGTAAAGTACAGATGTACCGTAAAGTACCGTCTAGCATAGGAAAGTACAGCATAGTATAGTGCAGCACAGTAGCATAGAGTCTCATTGTGCATCTTGGCAGCATGGGAGATGGCTTAGGCAGGGCCTGAGGCTCCCCTTACCGCCCGTACCATTGATCGTTTCATGTTCATTTCATTCTGATCGCTATCATTGTTGTTAGTACCTCAAGAACCCAAAACCCACTTTTTTGGTAGGTTCTTATTATAAACCCTATATATGTTTAAATATCATTATCACACTTACCCTCGTCATCTGAGGCCACAAGCATCCGAGCAACCAGGCCTCAGTCAGCTCCTGTCAGGGCTTCTGCGGATTTGAAGACTTCACTGTGGTGCCATATAACTCCCGGCCACAAAGCGGAGCCTTTAAGCCCTAAAGCCTCCAATCCCTCGACTATCCTAGAACCCTAGAGCCCAATAAGCGAGTTCTTTGGTTTGAGTGGTGTTGGATGATAGCCTCAGTTTGAGTGTTGGCCCTGCTGACAACCTCACTCCTTGTTGAATGCCGATGCTCACCGAGAACCAACCTCGCTAAATCCTAAAACCCCAAATCCGAAACGGTGGTGGCAGTTGGCCCAACTCCTGCACTGACGGAGGGTCGCGGGGAGTCCTTCGATTGGCAGGGCGAGTCCTGACAGCTTTAGATTTTTTGGAAACTTTACGATTGAGGGTTGACTGGTTGAGGAGTGGCTTCATGGAAGTTGGAGGAGGAAGTAGAGGTGGATTGGCCTGCACGTGGCTTCCGACGTCCATCTGGGAACTGCTTTTGCTCAGGTTAGTACGTCATGCATCATGAGCTTTGATGCCAAAAAGACTTGGAGCTGTAACCCGGGATTTCGAACCTAGCAACGTAGCCTGGACGCGCAGCCCTCACCAGCAGAATTTGTTCTCCTAGCTGCTCTTCTTCTAGCTCTAGACCCTAGATCCGCAAACCCTCTCCGACAAGAAGCGCCCAACTCACACACCAAACCAACCCCCTTAACCCGACTTAACCCGAGACTCCAGACACCAAGCCTTAAACAGCCCTGAACACGTCGCCCTGCTCCGGGCATGGCCTATGACAGCGCGACAGCTGCCGACACCCTCCGGGCATTGGTGACAGCGCGCGCCGACTCGCGCAACTCGTCGCTAATAAAGGGGCCTTAATAATTAGAATATAGGGTTTCGGGATATACTATACTAGAGTTACATTAAGGGGCCCCTAAAATTGTATAGGTAATTATCCAGGCCCTCAGCACAGTTCTCGTCCATAGCTGTCTCCACATGGCAGTCATGTGTGTACACTGCACCCGTTTTCATGCATACACGCACATGCTTACATACATAAATAACTGCATAAGTACATACATACATACATACATACATACATACATACATACATACATACACGCATGCATACATGCGTAGATAGTCAGCACGTGTTTGGGATAGTATAAGACAGTGGCAGAGGGAGGGAGAGGGAGAGAGAGAGTCAGTCAGTCAGGCTCGACGGAAACGAAAGGAGGTAAATCATGTTTATGCTGTGGTGCTATGCGGAAACAATGTGACAAAGACTCTTTCCATTCATCAAGCATTCTCCTAGCTCCGACGTGCTGGTCGATGCCTTTGTTGAAGCTGTACGCATGTGCAACTTCAGGCAATGGTCGTCGTCCGAGTTCTGCCTCACCGGTGAGAGCGGGGAGGGACGGGGTCCTTTCCGACTTGAGATGCTTAATGGTGGGAGTTTCCGGTTCGTGTTGTGAGACATTCCGGCGGATGATTTTCGGACAGGGAGGCCACTTTGGAATCTGAGGATGACTCCACGATAAAGGTGGCATCCATGGTCCATGCATGCATGTTGCCTGTGACAGCTTTGGCTTTGGCTTTGGTAGTGGTGACGATGATGAAGATGAAGATGATGATGCTGAAGAGGGCCATTCTACAAGAAACAGAAGGCTACCAAGACGGGGCCATCGTGATGTTCGATGTGATGGTCATGATAAAGAAGAAGATGCTGCATCCTTGACAGGCTGCCAGTAGGCCCAAGTCTCCAGTGAGTAGTTCTACCTCTTGAGAATGGCCTGAACCCCGGTATCGCCACCATCTTTCCGCCCAAGTCTCGAAGGCTTGTGTGTGGAGGCTGCGCCCGCTTTGCGGCCAAGCCCATCCCAAACTCTCCACTCTGAAAACATGAGCCCTTAGCCAAATCCGAGAATATCTTCGAGAACCCCTGGCCCGAAACTAAACCCAGAACGCCGAAGCGGTATTCTTCACGGCTTCGCAGGTGCTCCATCGATCGCAGCTCGTGCCTGAACTGCCAGTAGCCCCACCCTGATCGCCTCAAGCAAATGTTTTTATTATGAAAACAAATATTCGTAGTTGATTGGTGCTTGTGATAAGATGGCTAGATAGACAGCTAGATAGATGCAGATAGAACGGCCCACACTCAAGAGGGGTTCCTGGTTGGGGGCATCGACCCGTCTCTTGAGCTTGATCTTTAGACGAATGGAGGGGTCGAGATGATTCGTATCATTTTCCAAGAAAGTCCCACATGAAGCTCGAGTGCAGTAGGCCCCAGAATCTGATTCCAGTCACTTTGTCCCTAAAGTGGTCTTTATCTTCACAAGAGGAGCTTTGGCAACCCTAAGGAGATCTGAAGCCCGTGAGACTTCTATCGATCCAAGTAATCAGATGGTAGATATGGGGGGTTCCGAAAATAGGGGTCCCTAATATAGTACCCTAAATAGTAGGATCCTTATTATAAGGACCCCCAAAATACGGTACCCCTTATTTTCGGAAACTCCCATAGCTCGACAGATCCGAGTGCACAGCCCAATTCAGCATGTTTGTTGTGAAAAATGCCCCAGGTTAGCCAACCGCCTAAACAACCTAGATGGTCTTGGAAGGTGGAGCGGTGGCTTAAGGTGTCATAGTCATAGTCAAGAATAGCACATGAGTAAGCAATGTCAGCGGTTTTGGTTGTGGTTAGTGGTTTGTCTTGTCGTGTTTGTTCGCAGCATGTGGCCTCAAATCCCGTGAGCTGGATCCTGAGCCATTCTAAGAAGCGCAAAAAGCGTAGCAGCAACTTCTGAATCAAGTGGTTCTGCACATAGAAAAGGAGGACGAGGAGAATTAAAGCCGCGACGGCAGCCACAGTCGCGATCACCAGATACTTAGCAGGAGCAACAGCAGCGGCAAGCGCAGCAGCATCTGCAAGCTAGGAGGAGCTACGAGCTGGGCTATTCACCACAAAGGAAGTGTTATCACGGACGCTGCTACTAAGGTGCCGATGCAGGTGGAGCGGCTGGAAGGTGGCTTCAGGGTCGATCCAGCATTTGCTTGGAAGCTTCAGGTGGCTTCGAAGTAAGGAAGACGATCGGGACGTTTCCTTGGTTTTGAGATTCTTATCTGGTTGATGAGAGCCGTTGATGAACACGCCATCAGCGTGCCACGATGGAAGGAGCCCTAAACCCTAAACCCTAAGTTTACACTAGCGACGTCTGTTGCTACACTGCCGTGCTTTGCGATACAGCAAAAGCTGTTCTTTGTCACGGGTCATCTCTGCGGCCCGCAGAACTTACGTAAGCCCCTAAACCTGTAAACCCCCAAGCCCCTAAACCCTTAGATTTAAACCACAGCCGCAAGCAATTAAAAAAACCCTAACGCCTAAACCCCTAAAGCCCATCGCCATGCCTGCATCTGCGAGTGTGTGAGTCGAAAGCCCTTAGAAAAGCCTCTATCGCACCGAAGCCTCCAACCCTCCAACACCCTAAACCCCTAAACCCTCAGACTGGAGCGTGCGAATTCCTCCAGCACCTGGGCAGATCGAGTTCTCAATGCCAGGCCTGCTCGAAGGGGTTTCTTGGATGAGGTCTGCGGGGTCTCGGGATCAACAGGCACCCTAAACCCTAAACCCTAAACCTAAACCCTAAACCCTAAACCTCAGATTTTGGGATGTCAGCTTCGGCCGGTTAGATGCTCAATATGCTCAATTCACGGGGACTTGCCTCTAATTTCAGGCTGCATGGTCCTCGCTACACCAGAGACGGAAGCCGTGGTGCAAAGCTGGTCGGCTGTAGGATTTCATGTTGTCATCGTGCCGCGAGGCCCGCCGCAAGACCGCTGATGGAGTCCGAGTTGTGAGAGCGTACACCGAAACTCCCAGTTACCCGAAATACGAAGCCCCAAACATCCCCAAACCCTTACATCCTCGACAAAGTTCCTCGACCCTGAGGTCCTAAAGCCCTAAACCCCCAACCCTGACTTGCAAACTAAACCCTGAGCCCCACATGTACAACTTTAATCCCACACCCGATGTTGGTTTCACGTTGAAGCCTTATCGGTACCGATTGGGGATCATGCTTGATGTTCCTTCATGGTTCAATGTAGCATCCGACCCTAACTATGCTTTTGGGTGCTGTTGAAATCGATACAAAGTAGAGGCATCGAGCAGATGTCGGAGCGCCTCAAAGTGCTCACTGAGACTCAGACCAACTGCTACAAGGCCTGAGTACGTATGAGTGTATCTAAGTGCATGTATGTATATATATATATATATGTATATGTATATACACAAATTATAGACATACATACGCGCACAGGCACATACATACATACGCAGTTACTTACTTACATAATTACATACATAATTACATACTTAGTATGCATATGAATATATATATATATATATACACACACTCTTTTTTTGTATATATATATATAGAGAGAGAGAGAGAGACATGTTATATATATATATACACACACACGTATCGTGTAAATAGGTTTTTAAACACAGAAATATTTGTATATACGTTATATACATATACACTAAACAAAAATGTATATTATGAAATGATATTCATCATGACATTGAAGTAATAAGAACAAGTACGTGTGCATGCATGCATGGATTCATGTATGAAGATTTGTGTGCATGCATGCATGCATGCATGCATGGATGGATGGATGTATGTGTGTATGGTTGTGAGTGTGTGCGTGTTCATGTGTGCCTGTTTACGTGTATGTATACGTGTACGTGTACATGTATGTTTATGTATTTGTATTTACATACATGTATGTATATATATATATATGCACGTATGTTTGCATTTATTTGGCTCTTGGGACAGCCAGGTGTTCGAGGTTGAGGGAACACATGCGGCGTGTCCAGGCGCTACGTGTCCAGGCCGATGGTCGGAGACGATCCCATATTTCGAGCACACACAAAGTTTACAGTCAGGTCATCAGTACCCTAAACCCGAAACACAAAGCCCTCAACTCGAAACGTTGCCTACCTAAAAAGGTCGGAGGGGGAAGTTTGACCTAAGCAATAGCCCAAAATTTCAGGCATAGGAGCAGTGCGGGTTCTGTTTCAGGCCATCGAAGGGGATCTCCTGGACCGCCGAAAGCTCTGCCCTCGGCTCTGACCGGTCAAGGAGCCTGACAGTCAACCAGGTCTTGAGGTAACATGCTACAGAGTCCTTAGGGGGCCTGAATACTTAGAATAGGGTTCTCGGGTGCACTGTATGATAAGGACGAAAACTAGATGCAGGCTACGTCGTGTTGGGTTTAGCATTTTGGATGTGGGGTTTCTAGTTCAGGCCTTTGCACGGGTTGCGGCCCCTGGCTTGACAAGCGGGAGCTAGGGGTTCGAAACAAGGTTAAAGCCTCTTTTTTTGAGGTGCGGGACTTCGGGGCTCATTCGAGGCCCAATGTCTTCGTTTCTCAAGCCCTTCGCACGTGTGCACGTATATGTGCCGTTACCCTGCCAAAGCCAGATGGTCACGAACCCTGGAGAGGGCGCACAAGATTCGACTCTCAAAAGCAGCTGTAATGAGTCATGATCTGCAACCCAACACCATGAAGACCCTGACAGCCCCAGCTAAATTCCAGGACCCTCAACTCCAAACCCCACCAGGTCCAGCTACAGCCTGTCCTTTGGGCCCGAAGTCCTGAAAAGGCTTAAGGCCCGACAGCCCTTGAACCCTAGACCCTAAACCCCTAAACCACAAAAGCCCTATAGAACCTAAACCTGAACCCTACACCAGCCATGCTAAAGAAGCTTGCGCGGGGCGTCCCGAAGCTGGGGCCTGTGCTGCGGCTGGGCCTCCGGAACCTGGCCTCCGCAGAGGCGGCAATGCAAAGATTCACGGGGTTAGGTGTTGCTTGCTCTCTTGCAGTCTATGTGTGTGTATGTGTATGTGTATATATATATATATATACATGTGTGTATACACATACATAAATAAATAAATAAACATATATATATATATATATAGACGGTTTAGCGTTCAGGGCAGTACATGACAGAACCCGATGGCCGCGAGGCACCGGAGGTCTTAGAGGCGACGGAAACTCCATCGCGGCCTTCTTCTGCACCTCGCGAAGACTTGCTGCAGCAATGGATATCCCCTGGCGCGACGCTGTATGTGAACCTCGGGCATGTTGAGAAGGGGTGTACTAAGGCCACTTCATAGCACTTCTATGTCCAGGGTTCTTTCTGCGCGAGGAAGATCCGAGGTATTCGTAGCAATGTGGACGGGCCATCTCTCGCGACTAAGGAACCCCATCTGCTCGCAACTGGACCAGATGCTCTTGAAATGCGAGGCGCGCACCGGACAGAGCGGACCAGGCTTGTACAGCAAGCAGCTGAAGATTACACGAAGACCTTACACTAGAGTCTAGCTCCAGGTTCCCGTATGTCTGAAGCTGCGTGAAATCACTGATAATTTCGGATTGGTTTCGGCCGGGCGGCTGCAGGAAGAATAAACCACCCTAGCAAGCTGCGCACGAAGACGAAAAGGCCTTTCATGCCAAACCCTCCCGTCACGTTGTCGACTCCACCGTTTAGAACGTTTAACTTCTTCCAAGCACAGGAGATCGAGTCCGTTCTGGCCCTGTTGGTGACGCATCGGGGCGTCTTCTTCGTTCACAACCTGGTCACTGCTGTTCAGGCGAGAGTGCGGCAGAGACAGTTTTCGTCGCAATCCAGAATGCAAGACATGGACACGGTAATGTAGACATGGTATATTAGATTCGCAGAATCTGATGCCAAATTGAAAATCGAGTATTATATGATATTATATGTCAGAGTACGGACGAGGTTCAGGGTCAGACTGCCAGAATTGAGCTGATCACATTGACACTGGCCATTTCTCGTGGCATGTCCGCTGTACTTCGTCTATAATGGAAACATATTGAAACTCGTCTTCCTCGCTTGTCAGGTGCTTGGTTCTTTGGCTGAAGATGCCAAGGATGGGAAGTTCACGAAGCAAACGCTCGTCCTAGGTCTGATCATGAGTACTATGTTGCGGGTCGAGCTGGGCAGCAAGGGCAGCCGTCGAGTTCTCTTTAGAAACCTTTGGAAAGTGAGATGTAAAGGCATTTCGGCTCCTCAGACGGACTCAAGGTCAGCGCCGTATCTCTCAGGTCCAAGAGCCAACCTTTTCTATCGTTAGACTTTGTTAGACTTGTAGTCTTATTTTTCTTCTTTCTTATGTATTAGTGTTATCAGTCAGCTTGAGTATTATGTATGTTTCATGAAATTTTGTCTTACCTTTGTGAACTTACAATTTACGACCGATTGAGCGTCGAAGTCCTGGATCGCAAGATGCCAACCTGGCAGTTCGGTTGGATGGTCCCCTAAACCCTAAACCCTAAAACCCTAAACTGAACACTAAACCCTAAACCCTAAACCCTAAGCAGCCGGACCTAACTCGGAACCCATCTGCCTGAAACGGCACATGGCCAGTTTTCCCTTACCCCCCCCAGGTACCTACTATATAGGGTACTAGAGTTTCTAGGGCCCTATATAGTAGGTACCCGGGGGGTTACGGTTTCATTGTCTGCCTGAAGAGTCTTTTAGTCGCATCAACCGCAAGAAGCAGCGGGCAACTATCTGACCGAAACTCCAAATCCTGAAGCCAGAGACGCTCAAACTATCACTCCCGGCTTACTCAATGAGCGAGTCCATCCCTCCCCTCGACCCATGCAACCTCAAGTCCTCTCATGATCCTTCTTATTGAACGGATAATCCTCGTGGCACAAATGTCAAGCTTGACGACCTCGCGCGCCTGTATCAGGACCCTATGGCCGTGAACCGACTGCTCAGGGATCCTAGGCCCCGGGATGCGATTCCAAAAGTTGTTCCTTCTTCCTCGCGTTTTGTACGTGAATGCTCAGTTCGTAATTCGTTTTTTTTTCCTTATAAACATTTAAACTGTTCTCTGACCCCCCCCCCCCCCCAGTCTCGCAGATACGATGTCCTACTGCGTGATCTTTTCCGTTTCGTGCCGAAGCTTGACTTCCTGGCTATGACGAATGTGGCCTGCAGCCTCCAGCAGTTGGACCACAAGTGCGCCCGCCTTGCGATGTCTGTGCTTGATGGTGAGTTCATGTCCCGCCTCTCTAAAGGCTCCAGGAGCTTGTCATGGCTTGCAGATTGCTTAAATAGTGGTGCAGAGTTGCAGAGTTCGGTCACATGAGAAATGGTTACAAAACTTAGCATCTATAGACAAACAAATTGTACTTCATATTCTTGCACTGGTTACTTCAGCAGGGCAGTCTCGACATTATCGGAAGCTTCTTGCGCTCTACCAAGGCCAGCGTGCCGGAGGGCTCAGCTAAGTTTGCGGTGTACACGAACAACCCGGGCTGGTGTTTTACAGTCGCTTCCTAGCCCATTTACTCCCAAAATGTGGCCATGCATCCGGACGGGGCAGCATCAGGGGTCTTTGCATCCGCTGGCCTACGCTCCTTCCAACCACCCCAAGAAGTGGGGGGAAATTTCCAGCCTGTCGTGTTCTGGACGTGCAAGCCTGGCAAGCCTGGCAGGCACAGGCGCTCTGTGCCTGTCCATGGGCAAAGCATCACACAGATTGATGCAGAGATGGACGCAAATTGGGTGCCTCGCAGAAGACTCCCTGGTAGCCGTCGCTGAAGACGAATCAAAAGACGGTCGCGGGCGCCGGCTCGTGGCAGTTTGCCGCCTGTCAAGTGGCACCGAGATCCTCAAAGAGGAACCTGTCCTTGGGGTGTCGCGAGATGTTGCAATGGATGGTGTCTCCAGGAAGCTGCAAGACTTGAGTCCAGCTGTGCAGGAAAGCTTGCTGGAGCTTTGCCATTCCTCCCAGCTTCCAGCGGAGGAGCAGGCTAGCATCGAGGAGATCGCCGGTAGTGATAGTCGGCTGCTGGCTCTTCTTCGTGTGTTCCTGATAAACAGCATCTCAGGTTGGCCATTAAGCTGTTTGATTGAGCTTTAGAGGCATTTCTCTCTGCTGGCAAACGAAAAGAGTCAGTCAACCGTTTGCACCGCGACAACATCCCAGGTATTGGGACTCCAAAGGAGGGCAGTGCGATCTACTTGCGGGCAAGCCGGGCAAATCACAGCTGCCAGCCAAATGCGGTTTTCCAAATCGACAAAGCGAATCAGCTCCACCTGGTTGCCCAGTTGTAGAGTGGGCAACCTTTACATAACCCTTTTGGAGGATTCTAGTGATCCCTCACTACACCTAGGAAGTTTGACAAGCAAGGTTACGCTGAGGCCCCTGGAGTGCAACGAGGAGATTTTCGTGTCCTACTTGCCGGAAGCGACCCTGTTCAGGCAGGTTTATGTCCTCTTTCTTGTGGCAACTGTCGCCAAAAGCATCTAAAATCACGTGGGCAGCAGCCCTCACTCTCAGGGTTGAGTGCTTTTTGGTTACCCGGAGGCCACAAGGCGTCCGCCGCCGCCTGCTGGAGAAATGGGGGTTCAAATGCAGCTGCAGCCGCTGTCAGAGCAAAGATGATGTGCGACTCTCCGATTCCGTGAGAGGTTTCAAGGATGAGATTCAGTTTGCATCAGGGAGTTCAGTGCTCTGGGCACAACAGAAGATTGGCAGTGTTGCCTTGGAGTACCTATAAACACCACTTTGCCCCAACTCAATACC
This sequence comes from Symbiodinium sp. CCMP2456, assembly GCA_905221635.1. Taxonomy (NCBI): domain Eukaryota; class Dinophyceae; order Suessiales; family Symbiodiniaceae; genus Symbiodinium; species Symbiodinium sp. CCMP2456. Next base: position 37,227 of record CAJNDV010025402.1, on the reverse strand, counting down.
GCACCGAAAGCCCAGGAACTTTCCTTTGTGGTCATTGCGGGCATGGGGCGATACGCCCCCAGACCTTGGACAAGGAGTGCTGAGACCCGATGCCGCGACAAATCCGCAAAAGAATCCATCGCAGCTCTTGGGCTTAAACAGGGCGTGAATCATTTTCTTCCTAGCCGAAGTACAACAGTGGGTTCAACATGTAGGAAGAAGAAAGCTACCAAGCTAGATGCTCGTAGTGGTGCCGGAGGAGGACGACGTGCTTTGGTGCAGCTGTTCGGCATGCGGAGCCGAGCCTCCAGCGTCGCGGGAGCTCGCAGAGACTGAGGAGCTTTGGCAGAGGCAACTGAAAAGGCCAGGGTGTATGCCGAGTGCGATACGTGCCGGGTCGCGGTCTCTTCCATGCTTTGCCCATGTGGGACCGGCCCGATATCTAGAGTGAAACCCAAACTTAAGCCTTAAGCCCAAAGCCCTATCGTAATGGATGGGGGCTACAGGCAGCACCGACATCAACTTTCAAGCTTTCGAAGCCTTACCCGAACCTTCCAGGTACCTACTATAAGGGCTTTAGGGGCTCGAGCACCTTATATAGTAGGTACCTGGGGGGTTAGGGTGACACAGGTTCCAACGTGAACCTTCTGGCCGAGGCATTCTCGAAAGCCTCAGGACCTTCACGGTCTCTGTGAGTTTGGTAATGTAGGAACCTGATTAAGAAACCCTGGGGCCTTTATTAGGGTTCATAAGATGAACCGTAATATATTAGGGTTATAGGGCCAGGGTTTCTTAATCAGGTTCCTACATTAGACTTCAGGAATTTGCCCTTGCCACCGGAAAGTTTGAAAGCTGAAAGCTAAGCCTTGGGATGGGTTTGTGCATGAGTGCCATGTCTTGGGCTGCAACCAGGGACAGGACATGATATTCAGAAAGCGTCGGCCGAAAGTTGCGATTGCCAACCGGTGAATCACCGTGATGTGTGCTGTCGCAGCTCTACACATCTAGGGTTTAGGGTGTACATAATTATATATACACATACATATACACAAAAACACGCACACACACAGGTTTTCACTAGGGTGCCTAAGCGCGATGTCTAACCTGGCCACGCTTGTTCATCGACTCTTCCTCAAGTAAGTTCTGAGCCTAAGGTACGTAGTATTATTAGGGCTACCCCTTAAAGGGTACCCCTTCTGAACCCTACTTTTGGCCCTCTTAAAAGGGACCTTATTGAGAGGCTCTATATCCCCAAGGGTCCCCCTAATCCCAGCTCCCATAAGGATGGCAAAGCTCTGCAGGGCTTCAAAGCCCCAAGGGCCACGAGTAAATTTGGAAGACCCGAGAAGGTTTTGGGTTATAAAGGCCCCTAAACCCTGAACCCTTATAGTAGCCCTTTAAGGAACCCTTTAAGGAGCCCTTTAAAGAAAGGAGCCCCTTAAATTAAAGGGCCCTTTAAGGAGCCCTTTAAAGAAAGGAGCCCCCTTATAGTAGCCCTTTAAGGAACCCTTTAAGGAGCCCTTTAAAGAAAGGAGCCCCCTTATAGTAGCCCTTTCAGGAACCCTTTAAGGAGCCCTTTAAAGAAAGGAGCCCCCTTATAGTAGCCCTTTAAGGAACCCTTTAAGGAGCCCTTTAAAGAAAGGAGCCCCCTTATAGTAGCCCTAAACCCTAAACCCTAAACCCTAAAAGGCGTTCAAAAAAAACCTAAACCCTAAACCCTAAACCCTAAACCCTAAACCTTAAATTAAAGGGCCCTTTAAGGAGCCCTTTAAAGAAAGGAGCCCAGAGAGTTCTGATCATTGCGATCTGGATGAAGGACTTTGCAGCAGCCCAGCTGCCAGAGGCTTCTTCCAAGTCTGCAAGGCCCGGCTTCTTAACAATTAGAATAGGGTTTAGGGTTTAGGGGTTTAGGGTTTAGGGTTTTGGGGCCCATTGTACTATAATTATAGAAAGGAGCCCCCAAAATAGTTCTTCGGCTTTGTAACCTGGCAACGCTAAGCCTGCTCACTGCGCAACCTCTTTTCTGAGTCAGTTTTACTTCCTGTGGCTGGGGATTTGCAATTTGCAATACACTAGTTACGAAAGGTTTTAGATTCAAGGCAGGTCGAAGAACACTTGCTGTCGCCCAAGGATAGGCTGCTTAAGAGCGCACCCAATGGCTGCGTCTAGGGGCCTTGGGATGTACCCGCAAACCCTGAAGCCTAACTCAGAACCAACACCTCCATCTCAAAAACCAGGTGGAAATCAGAGTTTCTCACTCGGAGATTTTGTTTGGTGTTTAGCGTTTGCTCTCGGAGTGTATGGTTCAGGGAGTCAGGGTATCAAAGGTGTCAACGAATCTCTCGTCCTCTGGGTAGTTTCAGGGTTTGCTTCAGAGCCTTCGTCGGAATCGTTCCGCAGCCAGTTTCTTTCAGACTCAGAGATTTCAATGACAATCCAGCCAAAGATCTGTCCAAAGCCTGGTCTTCATCATGTCAGTGATGGTTAAGGTAAGCCTCATCAGTGGCAAGACTGTGTCGCTGGAGGCGCACGGCGACGATTTGGTGGAGTCCGTCCGGGTGCGTGCACAGACAGCTTTGGGAGTTGGGAAAGGCCGACTCGTGGATTCCGCTGGAAACGTTCTTGACGGAGGAGCCCAACTAAAAACGAGCAGGCTACAGAAATTCGGAGCCGGATGCACAGATGGAGACTCTAACATTGCAGGTTCGAAGGGTCGATATATGTGTCACCACAAAGGCCTTTGCTACGATCCTGGGGGATGGCTCGGTCGTGACCTGGGGCAGTGCTGGCTTCGGTGGCAAGAGCAGTGGCGTCCGAGATAAGCTGATGAATGTGCAGCAGATTCAAGCAACCGTTACTGCCTTTGCTGCGATCCTTGTTGATGGCACTGTCGTGACCTGGGGCTCGGCTTGCAGTAGTGACAGCAGTGGCGTGCGAGATCAGCTGAAGAATGTGCAGCAGATTCAAGCAACCTTTCATGCCTTTGCTGCTATTCTTGCGGATGGCTCTGTCGTGACCTGGGGCGATGCTGGCTTCGGTGGTGACAGCAGTGGCGTCCGAGATCAGCTGAAGAATGTGCAGCAGATTCAAGCGACCGTGCGTGCCTTTGCTGCGATTCTTGGGGATGGCTCTGTCATGACCTGGGGCCATGCTGGCTCAGGTAGTGACAGCAGTGGCGTCCGAGATCAGCTGA
>CAJNDV010025402.1:23848-33955 GCA_905221635.1 Symbiodinium sp. CCMP2456 | reverse complement strand
GGCTCTGTCGTGACTTGGGGCGATGCTGGCTTCGGTGGTGATAGCAGTGGCGTCCGAGATCAGCTGAAGAATGTGCAGCAGATTCAAGCGGCCGAGCGTGCCTTTGCTGCGATTCTTGGGGATGGCTCTGTCGTGGCGTGGGGCAATGCTGCCTTCGGTGGTGACAGCAGTGGCTTTCGAGATCAGCTGTAGACTGTGCAGCAGATTCAAGCGACCGAGCGCGCCTTTGCTGCGATTCTTGGGGATGGCTCTGTCGTGACGTGGGGCAATGCTGCCTTCGGTGGTGACAGCAGTGGCTTTCGAGATCAGCTGTAGACTGTGCAGCAAGTGTGCAGCAGATTCAAGCGACCGAGCGTGCCTTTGCTGCGATTCTTGGTGATGGCTCCGCCGTGAGCCGGGGCGATGCCTTCGGTGGAGACGGCAGTGCCTTACTATATACTATATAGTACGAGATATCGTGTAGTGCATCTCCGAGCAGCAAGCGAAACACTTCTATACATGTTCGTGCCGGTCTGCATTCGTGAGCTTCTCAGCGTCTTCCCGAGTCTACTCCGGGAGCTTATAAACCCTAAACCCCCAAACCCTAAACCCTAAACCCTAAGTTCCTGTTGTGCCTTTGCCTACGTGGCTTTCCTGTGGGTCCAGATGTGGCTTGCAGTCCTGGCAGTCGCTGCCTTTCGAGACCTTTGGGCTTCGGAAAAAGGAGCTTAAAAAAAAAAAAAACCCTAAGTTCCTCTCATCCCTCAGCTGTAAGCCTGGCGCAGAATCTGGCCGAAATCGTTTCAACACACGACACTCGCGTATGCCGCGTGGAGCGCCGCTGGAGAGCGAGCTGTTTAGGGTTTAGGGTTTAGGGTTTTAGGGTTTAGGGTTTAGGGTTCAGGGCGAGTGTCGCGAAAGCGCTTGGAGCAGCAAGGCAACAACGGTATCTCATCCGCCACTCCATCCTTCCATCCATCCAGCTAACTACCCATCCATCCACCTACTTTAGGGGGCTAAATAATTACCTATACTATTTTGGGGTTCTTTGTTATAAGTATAGTATAATGGGCCCCAAAACCGAAGTCTAATTATTAAGGCCCCTACGTTACCCATCCTTCATTCCTTCCATCTCGCCATCCCATCCCAGCCCACGTCTCCATCCCATCCCCCCCAAGTCCTGGAAAGCAAACCCCTTGCTCGGGAAGGCATCTCGTGTTTCAGTCAGCGTCCCGGGAAGTTTAAACCCTAAGCTGGTTTTGCTATCACTCGTGATTTCTTCCAGTTTCCATGCTCAAAGAGAATCGTGCGTCTGGCCAGCTTCATTCCTGTTTTTGGGGTTTATAGGGTTTAGGGTTCTTGTGCGAAAATAAAGCTGTAAAAGACATACGCTCAGCAGGGGCCAAGTCGGGCAGGCAATGATCAACCCAAGTCGCTGACCTGACCTGATAACTCCGAAAACACCGGGTTTTGTGATCCAATCGACTAGAGACTGAAGCTTGTCGACCAGTTTATCATGCAGGGATGTGCTACGAGGGACATTGGCCGGGCGAGCTCCAATCAAGCCTGTGTAAAAAAAAAGGGATAGAGAACCGACCCAGGTGTGGAAGGGGTTTGTGGGCATGAAACCGGGAAGTCCCTGCTTCTTGCAACCTAAGTCCTCTACGCGCGAGGCCGAAGCAATCTCACCAGGTGTCAAGCAGTAGCTACCCCAAGCTCCAGGCCCTCACCTCCACGTCCGAAGCAGCATTTTCTGACTTGTGCCGAGCGCTTTGAGGTTAAACACAAAGAATCAAACCATCCTTATGCCGCGCCCTAACGTGGCGAAGGACACTGGGTTGCTGCGGCGATTGCGGATCTTGCGTCCCAGGAATCGGGCGGGTTTGCGGTTCCGAAGTTGTTTTCTGGGAATCGGGCTTTGCGGCTTAAACTTTATGGCCGGGTTCTCAGCACGTCGCGAGGAAGAGTTCAGAGGTGCTTGAGTCTTGCGGGCTCCGATATTTCGACCATCTTGTTTGACAGTATTTCTTCTCAGCAAAAGGTTTTCAATACAGCATGAGGACTTAGCTGAATGAGCAAACTCTCAAGGCTGGCTTTTTTGCCTGAGCTTCGAGCGCGAGCGCTAGAACAGGCTGTCTTTTTCAGCCGGAGCATCTAGCTCCATAATCGCTGTCAACATTGTTGGTTTTACTTCGGAGGGAGTGGAAATTTCGTCCCTAAACGAAAAGCCGTGAATCTTAGACAGGGAGTATGCAGAAGGTGCAAGCTGTGACGGTAAGCTCGTTTCGGGGCCCCAAAAGAACGAGAAGGATCCAAAACATGAGCCCTGCCTGTAGGGTAGTTTAGTAATAGTAGGGCCCCGATTCATTGACCCCCTTTCTTTAAAGGCTTACATATTAGGATTTATTAGGATCCCAATCTTAATTCAGGGAGAGGGCTATTATTCAGGGCTCTACATGACTCAAAGGCATCTTGCGGAAATACGATAAGTACTCCAACATAAGCCCTGCAAGTGGAGGATCCTTGACACAAAGGACGCCATCCACGAAAGAGATCCGACAGTTGAAGCGCCCTAAACCCTGAATACCACAAACCCTGAAGCCGCGAACCTTAAAACCCGAACCATGCCTCGTCTGAATTGTCCGAGTTGTGAGCGCCGAGGCCCGACTTTCTCAACCCTAAATCACTAAACTTAAGAGCCCGAAACCCTGAACTCCAGCAATGAACCCAAAGGGCTGATGGGCAGGTTCTTCCAAGTCAGGGCCTCAACCCCAAACCGTACCCCCCCCCCCCTCCGCCCACCCCCAAAAACAAAATGAAAAGACAAAAACACCTATTGACACTAACATGGGGGAAGTTGCTTCCAAGTGAGGGCCTCAACCCCAAAACCCAACCAAAAAACCTATAGACCCTAACAAATGGGTGGTTGTTAAAATTATGGTTCCTTTTTGGGTCCTTATTATAATACGGCACCCATTATTTAGGGTACCCCAAAAAGGACCCTAATTTAGACCCTATAACAAATGGGGGGACAGGTTCTTCCGAGCCAGGGCCACGCCGAAGAGGCCGAAGCCGCCGCCATGTGGAGTTGGCGCTTCGCCAGGTGGGATTCTCCGAGTGGAGGCTTCCTGTCATATAGGGGCCTTAATTAGAATAGGGTTTTGGGGGTTCCTTTAAAGGCTTCTATAAGGTTCGCGGTTGATTCCCGCGCGTGGTACAAAAGGCATGTTCTCAAGAACGGACGTGCAGAAAACATCGGCAGGGGTGGGTTTTCAACACATCGGGCAACGCGGGCCTAATTATTTTAGGGGACAGGCTATTTGACTACTTGCTCGCCGTGAAATGGGTGATGGACGTGCAGAAAACATCGGCAGGGCTGGGTTTTCAGCACATCGGGCAATTGTTTCCTACATTGGGCTGGCCTATTTTAGGGGGCAGGCTATTTGACTACTTGCTCGCCGTGAAATGGGTGATGGACGTGCAGAAAACATGGGCAGGTCTGGGTTTTCAGCACATCGGGCAATTGTTTCCTACATTGGGGGCAGGTTGTGTGAGCAGTTGTTACGGAAAGTGGCCTTTTCGTCGTCTGGCATGCTCGCAGCTCCGTCAAACACGCAGAAAGTGCAAAAGTGGAGCACTGAACCCGTGCCGTGCTGAAAGCTGCTGAAGCCAAAACTCTGCAGACCAGTGCCGTGCTGAAAGAAGCTCACTTTGAAAACATCGTTGCAACTGCGACGGGTTTGGAGGGAGAAAGAGTCGAGCTTGGGCGTTTTGGGCTTGCAGAAGTCCAAAAGCACGGAATTATCCTCCCCCCCACCCCTCCCCCCCCCCCAACCCCGAAAAAGTTGCAAAAGTGGCTGAAACTACACGCGCGGGTACGCGCCGCACTCCTTCTATAAGGGCTACTGTATTGTTTAGGGTCTAGGGGCTTGAATAATTGGAATAGGGCTTGGGGGTATACAATACTATAAGCATACCTATGCTAATTATTAAGGCCCCTACATCATGCATTAATGGGTTAGGACTGAGGGTTTAGGGTTTAGGGCCGGGTCCCTTCGCGATAAGGGTTCCTGTATAAATTACGGTCTCTGTAAGGGTTCCTCCAAGAAGGGTTCCCGTAAGTTTGAGGAGGTACTACACGGGCTCCTTTAGGGATCTTGGAGTTTGGGGTTGAGGTTGCTGCAGAAAGTTGCACAACACCGGCCTGGACATCTCCTGCACTTCTCTCGTGTTCGACTGGAGTATGTGTATAGCCTAAGTACAGCATGCAAAGTATATATGTGGAGTAGGTGTTCGGCATTGGTAGGTGAATTACGGTGAATGAAGAGCATACGAATGCCTCATAGCATGAGGTGCTTCTTCCCTGTAGCTTCAGAGGCACCGAGGCCTTTTCAGTCTGGCCTTGGAACCTTCCCTGACCCAAGCTTCTTTCCAGAAACCCCAAGGTTTAGTTAATTAAGGGTTTGGGAGTTTTCATGAGTACTGTAGCTGGGCAGTAAGGGCAGCAGTCGAGTCCCCTGTGAAGAAGAGGTTTAGGGTTTCAGACTTCCCTAAACCCTAAACCCTAAACCCTAAACCCTAAATCTTACTTTACCAGGCGAACTTTCCAGGGCGCGTCCTCTCGGAGGGGAGCTGAGGCCTGCTTGCGTGACGTGGGGTCCACTTACCTGAAAACAACTTTCTTGAAAGGCTTTCATATAGGTTGATGCTTATCATAATCCTGGCTGTGGTGACTAAATAGGGATCCGCATAATACTATGGAATCGCCTAATACTTTGATCCCCAAGCAGCTTTTGCTGCCGATTGAAGAGGAACTGCCTATTTGCGGAACGCCCTTCGAACGAGGGCCGGTTGCTAGCCGGTGAGACGCTACAGGAAACTGCCAAAACACGAGGTTAAGTGCCAGAAGCACACAACCCCTAAACCCTTACCCCCAAGCGCTGCAGTGAAGGTCTGTTGTCAGACGGGATATCGAACTATGGTTGCACAGTTGTTGCTTTCGTGTCTTGAAGCCCTTGCTGACAACGAGGTACTCGGTGACATCTACTGCAGTATCTTCTGTTTCATCGTTGGACCAGTATCGCTATAGACCTTGCCAGGCTTTGCCCGAGTGTGAGTGTCAGAAACCCTAAAATGAGCAAAGCCTGTCTGAGACCGGACCTGCCACGAGCTAAACGGACTTGGACTTGAGAGTCGTTGCTGGAAAAACTGCCTAAATAAGTACCTCCACTGTTTTGGGGGTTCCTTATTATATTATTATATGTATATACAGTCATAGTATAATATACCCCAACACTCTGTTCGCGTCGACACATCGCCCGCAAGCATGGGCATGCGGCCACACCGGTGGCCCTGATTGAACAAGTAGAGACGGGAAGCTGGCCGGAGCTCGAACACCATGACAGCAACAAAGGGCACCGCTCAAGCGAGACTGAGTTGTATTTCATATCATAAGTATGTCATAGCATATGAATATAGCAATGTTATGTGACCACATGGTAAGTTGCAATATGATATATTTTGCGCCTGTTCGTTGTGGGGCGAATGTGGCTTCCGTCAGCAACACCCTGTAAGTCGGGAAGTCGCTGCACACGTCCGAGCTTGCGGCGGACCTAGAGCCTGGTTGAGGGCTTAGGACCGTGTAGCGTGTAGGAGTTTAGGGATGATTTGTACTGTACTCGTTTTCCTGACCATGAGGCAGAGAAGCCATGACTCGCTAGGCTTCATCTGGCTCAGAGATTCAAAGAGCTTGGGCAAACTGCGACTGCTTCCAAATCTGACGTCATAACTCGCTGACCTATGTAATTTGCCCAAATTCTCGAGTGTGACAAAGCCTGGTGGCAATGGTGCCAGCAGTTTGTTGACGAAAGGGTTTTGCCAGCAGTCCACAATTGGAAACTGGTTGCCAACAAGTAAATGGCCACCCGGCCACCAGCTACAAACCCGTGAACCTTGTCCAACACATACTGACCGGTTCATCAGCAGTGCGACGCTTCATAGTATGATATAACTGCTGTATGCAATTTGTAGCACAATTCAAGCTAAGATCACAAAAGAAATGTGATACAGTAACTTATACTACAATAATATATCATTGCATCATATGTTATGTTAGTTTTTTTTTAATGTTATCTTATTTGAGCTTCCTGAACGACATCAGGCCCTCGCAGCGCGCGCGGGGATCTCGGCCCTGAGGGCCTTCTCGGAAAGGCCCCGGTTTCGTTAAGTCGGGAAGTCCGGATCTTCAAGGTTCTTTGGTCTTGGTTTTTCGGAGGAAACTTGTCGGGTGTTACTTTAATTAGGAACCAAAAACTTGCCATCAACTCGACGATGTGGTATCATGGTGCAGCAGGCTTGTCTTCGGGCTTCTTCCTGCGCAATCGTGATTAGCATGCCCGAATGCTAGGCTCAATGTGGCAGTGCAAAAATGTAGCTTGCCTGCCAGGGACGCTGGGCACGCAGCAGCTGCATGCAGACGCTATGCACGGGCGATTAAGGCTCCCGGACCTCACTCCTGTGATGATGGGCACGTGTGCAATTTTGTCGAACTCGCTATTTCGGCAAGTTTTTCTTAATTGGCAGAAATTTGCGGCAAAGTGCCAGGGACAGGCCCAGTGCCAGAGGACGTTTGGAGCTGGTGCATTTCTTGATGTCTTCGATTGTTCTTAGTGGCTTCGGAGCAGTAGTGATCATATTTGGGGATCTTATTCCTATATACTCGGCATGACTCTCGATACTCTCAGGCTGAGGTGATTGTGCTTCGGGTCGGGTGGAGAAGGGGATCTTCAAGACTCCAAAAGCGCCTCAAGAGACGCGAGGAACCAATCGAAGAGCACCCCGAATCCGTATATCCTAAGCCGTGGCGACCAAGCATCTCGAAGTCCAAACAAAGTTTTAACATGCACCGCACCCATGATGCACTGGTTGTGGAAACCCCATTCCATGCCGCCGAAACTGACACCCGCGCCAGCCCTTTCCTGAATTTGCTCTCGGTGCTGATAGAAGGAAGCCAAAGAGCGGCTAGGGCCTACGCATCCGACGCTAGGCAGCAACGAAGATTTCGGGTTCAGGTTGAGGTGTCGAAGGGTGCAGAAGGGTTCGGGCAAGAAGTCCCAGCAGGTTGAGGCGGTTGAGGGTTTGATAGCTTCAGGCTGGAGTCGTGGGCTTGGGTCCGTTGTAATTGAGCAGACCTGACCCGCCAAGATTCGTTCGGCAGCTGGCCAAGCGCGCCAAAGCTGTCCAAGCTCTTGGATCGATGTGATTCCTGCTTCGTCTGCGTGTAAAAAGAGCCCGATTCCGGCAGAACTGTAGAACTGACTGATTCGCGATGCACGGAAGGGTCGGATGGCAGGAGTGTAAACGGCTGGCAGCTTTTCCTGTTCAGCGACACGATGATGCTTTGTGGCATGTTCCAAGAATCGCTGAGAAACTCTGGTCGCGCTGTCGCTGTGTGAAGAAGTGCTACAGCAACACAGTATTGCTCTCCCGGTGCAGGTACTATCCGCTGCTTTCTCGCATGCTGAAGCCTTTGCTTGAGCAGCCAGTCCCGGATGTCACTACACTGCTTCGATGTATCAAGGCCAGGCAGAGCCAAAGATCTTAGGCTCTTCGACCTGCCCCACTGAACCTTAAATTGGGGTTGGCTTCGTGCCTAGGGCATACACCAGTTTGTGACCTAGTTTTCAATGTACACAGCAACAGCGACAGAACAGAGGTAACTATTCTAGTTACGATGACCATCATGCTTGCAGCTAGCTTGTGACAAGCTCACTTGGGAGACCAAGCGGTGACTCGCCGACTTGTCAGGCTTATCACTGGGCAGGCTACCATCAGCTGCCCGGCTTGAACACCACACACCTACCGATGGAGTGCTGAGGGTTGCATATGTGTGCTCGTAGCTGCTAGAAATCCGACTTGCGACTGCCGTTGCTGTACCCGTGTTCCTGTCTATACTAGTTCAACATCAGGACTTCCTTTGTAGTTGCGCTAGTGCGTGTTGTTGTTGCTGCGCTTTTGTCGTGCGATTGATGCTGCCATTGCCTTTGCTGCTTCAGTAATTCTGGTGCTTGTCGCAAGGCTTTCAACGACTTCGCACCCATAACATCTGCTGAGGGATCTCATCACGTCCACTTCCTCTTGCTGCGCCTTGCTTTGCTAACCTAGATTAAAAACGCAGTACCCCTGTATCTTGCAGTGTCTGAGTTGAGTTGAAATCATAAGGCAAATCTCGCCCGCTTCGCTCACAGCAGGCCAAACCAAAACCGCAGGATCGAAACCAAACCTCGTCGGAAGTTTTCTTGCCAAGGCAGACCAACTTCTACAGACTCTCAGCCGATCAAGCTTGCATGTTTTTGGAAGGGGGTTTTATTACAACGTCTCGAAGCTCTGGTTCCTGGGATTTTAGATGAGCTTGTGCACGGTTGGGCGAGGACGATCTTGCAGAATCAAAGTGTGGATGATCGCTGCTATCCTGCTTGAGAACACCAGAAGGTAAGTTGAAGGTTAAACTGTAAAAAGGCCCTCACACGGGTCTGACACATATGTGTGTCCATGAACATACATTTTGGATGTGATCGCGTATGGAAGGCGGGGCGAACTCAGTCTTCTTGATGGCTCTTCGGTAAATTTGTCCCCAATCGGCGGCGTTAGTGGAGTACATGTTCATGAGAAATCCCTAAAACCCTAACCCTAAACCCTAAAACCCTATATAGACTTCCGAAGCCCGAAGCCGACCCCTCTCAAGCAGAAGACCAGGCCATTTTGCGGCGGTCCTGGCGCAGTCGGCTCCGGGCCTCTCACCCCAGGAGCTGGTGGAAGCCTGCAGCCTCTTTGCAGGCAAACTCCCACAGAGCCCAATCTACCCCTCCATTAAGGAGTATTATAGCACAGCCTAGTATAGCCTACAGCAGGGTATGTAGCCCAAGTATATTCCTTAATGCAGGGCTGCTGGGCACCCTCTGGGCTGATGATTATGTCAGGTGCCGGGTGGTTCGTTTCTTACATGATAGATGAAGCCGAAAGAAGGGATGAGGTTTAAGCGAAAGAAAGCCACGGCCCGTACCCGCAGACGTCCGGAAAGCTCCTGGGCAGGCGCTACTCAGTACCAAGACCGGTTCTACCATGCCGCAGAACAGCGAGTTCTCAGCAAAGATATTTCCGAGCACTGTGGCGGCAGTTCAGCTTTACAGCAATCTGCTGGTTTTGGTGGCCAGGTTCGAAGTGCTGAGGCAAGTCAGGGTGCCCAGGACGATGCCGGGTCCAACGCGTGTTTGCCATGATAGCCTATGTGTGTTCAAAGGCACGGAGATGGGAGCGTGAGTCAGAACGGATTTCCAGCTGATGCTGATGATGCTCGATTCGCTGAATCCATCAAGCTGCTGATGATGCTCGACCTGTGGTTCCTTGAATTTGTCCAATAATTGGGTCGAGCCGCTACCCTACTTTGTTTTGAAGCGCGCGTGGGTTTAAGCGGATTTCCAGCTGATGCTGATGATGCTCGCCCTGCGGTTCCCTGAATCCGTCCAATGACTGGGTTGAACTGCTACCCTTCTGTGTGTTGAAACGGGAGCGTGAGATTAACCGGATTTCCTGCTGATGATGCTGATGCTGCTCGCGTCGCTGAATTCGTCCAATGACTGGGTCGAACTGCTACCGTACTCGGTGTCCAAGCGCCCGGAGATGGAGGAGTGAGTTTGAATAGATTTCCAGCTGAAGCTGATGCTGCTAGCTCTGCGGTTCGCTGAAACCGCCCAATGACTGGGTGGATCTGCTGCCCTACTGTATGTCGAAACGCCGGGAGATGCGAGCATGAGTTTGCAGCTGATGCTAATGATGCTCGCCTGAGGTTTTTCCCCGAGAACTGCGTCGAACTGCTATCCTGCCGTGTGCTGAAACGCGCGTGAGAAGCCCTGTCCTGTATCCGGTTTGGGCTAGAGTCAGAAACGCAACGCCAACCGCAATTTAACTACACAGCTGCAGTTGCTCAAGCACAGCCCGCAAGCATGTGCAGCTGCATTTGTGTAGTTACTGCTGAAGTCCGTTTGCATGTGCTGTAGGGTGCATTGTCGAGTCCATGTTCAACTTTCCCGAAGCGCTAGTCTCCGATCCTTCAATGACCCTTCCGTGCAT
>CAJNDV010025402.1:8868-23817 GCA_905221635.1 Symbiodinium sp. CCMP2456 | reverse complement strand
ATGCACGGAAGGGTCATTGAAGGATCCGAGACCAGCGATTTGGAAAAGTTGAACATGGACTCGACAATGCACCCTACAGCACATGCAAACGGACTTCAGCAGCAACTACACAAATACAACTGCACATGCTTGCGGGCTGTGCTTGAGCAACTGCAGCTGTGTAGTTAAATTGCGGTTGGCGTTGCGCTTTCTGACTCTAGCCCAAACCTGATACAGGACAGGGCTTACGGTTTTTGGCAGCTGACTTTGCACAGCTGTAGTCCTTTTGCAGGAAGTCCTGTGACAGGCTCTTCTACATAATTGGCAAGGCCTTAATATGGGGTCTACCTGCAGTGACAATGACCGAACTTTACCCTGCAATGCGGGCTTGTCCTTGCTAAGTAGGAGGCAAAAAACCCTACACCCTGACACATGGGTACCCAGAATCCTACACCCCAGACCCAGGCCCTGATCCCGGCAGTCGTACTACTAGCTCTGGCCAAGATAGTTATTCCCGAAGGTTCCAACTGTCCTTTATAACCTAAACCCGGAAACCATGTTCAGCATCACTCAGGTCCCTACAGTAGCCGATAGTTGATGCTCGATATGGAACATATTGATGTGAAAACCCAATCCGAGGTTCACGCCCCATCAGTTGAGCCTCATCGCCCATGCCTTCACGGTGCATTTAGCTTCTGGGTCCGAATAATTGAGCCGGAAGTTCTTTTGCTTGTGTGCTGCCTGTCCTGTGTACTGCTACTGAGACGGATGCGATTTTCTACCCTTGAACTACTGAGACATGTTCTCCACCCTGGCATTGCTTCGGGGCGTGGGAAGGTTCCATTCCACGATGTGCTGTTGTCACGGATCGCGGAGGTCGTCGAAAAGCAGGCCATGCAGTGTACGGAGATCGGTCTACTAGAACCCGTCTAAGGACGAGTGAAGACTTTGTATTGACTCGGGAGCTTAAGGAGTATGCCAGAAGCAGCTCAGAAGTAAGTAAAAAAGTTGGATGAATAGCAGCAAAACCGGTCGTAGCCGTAGTCGTAAGTGCGGTAATGGCGAGTAGCCGTAGTACTAGTACCAATACCAGTACTATTATTAGTGGTGGTGGTAGAAGTCGTCGTCGTCGTCGTCGTCGTCGTCGTCGTCGTAGTAGTAGTAGTAGTAGTAGTAGTAGTAGTAGGTAGAAGTAGTAGTAGCAGTAGTAGTAGTAGTAGTAGTAGTACTAGTAGTAGTAGTAGTAGTAGTAGTAGTAGTAGGAGGAGGAGGAGTAGTAGTAGTAGCAGCAGTAGTAGTAGGAGTTGCCGGAGAAGGAGGAGTAGTAGTAGTAGTAGTAGTAGTAGTAGTACTAGTACTACTACTACTACTACTACTACTACTACTACTACTACTACTACTAGCAGTAGTACTAGAAGTATTTGCTAGTTTTATTATCAGTATTAGTAGCAGCAGCAGCAGCAGCAAGATCAGGTGCTGCTGCTGCTGCTGCTGCTGCTGCTGCTGCTGCACTGATTGCCGGTCGATATCAGAGGAAGTTCTGCTTCGTGTTTGGGTGTGTCGGGTCCTAGTACTGTGGGATGGTTGCTCGATGCGGACGAGGAGTTGTAATACACGCTTGCCGACCTTGAAATTCTGAAACCACCAAACTGCGAAGTATGGTGTGCCAGCACTTGCAGAGCTGGCTCTCTCGGCCCAGATTGCTAGGGAGTAGATTCGCATAATGGGGTCAGCTGCTGTGGGTCCGGTACCCTTAAAGTCTTACAGGACCCTACTCGAACCCTATACCTAAACCCTAAACCCTGAACCTTATAGAATCCTCCTAGAAACCTGAAGCCCCCAAGAGCCACTGCTGCGACCTCTGCCGCCGTCTCTTCGCCGCTGCCAAAGTCCTCAAAGAGCTGCCCCATCAGCCAAAATATGTTTGAGGTTTTAGGTTTGGGGGTTAGGTGCCTTTTTTTTTCCTTTTGGGGGGGTGGGGGGGTTGGGAAGCTTTTAAAGGTGTTTCAGGGCTTGGGGTTTCGGGTTCAGCGTTCGGCAGTAATGGTTTTGTATAGGGAGTTTCAAAGTTCCGGGTTTAGGGTTTTTTTCAGGGTTTAGGGTTTATTGCTGTTTTTTATGGCCCGGTTCTCCTCTATACTTAACCGCGTTCGTGTTGTCATTGTATTAATGGCTTTGTGCCGGCAGGGGATGGGGGGATGAGGTCGATGGGAAGGACGGGGTAGGAAACACATGGGGCGTCAAAGTGTTTTTCTGCATCCGCCACAACAATCATACACAGACACACTGCGTATCTGCATGCATACATCAATACATACATACATGCATACATACGTACGTGCATACACACACACACACACAGAGGCAGACACATACACATGTGCAGAGAATCACCCTGAGCTTTGCAGGCCATGGATATGGAGCCCCGTGACATCGCCACCAGCTGGCAATAAGCGGTGCACGGGCTTTTTGAAAAATGTGAGCCTAGCAAGTGTTCAGAGAGGGCGAACCTAGACGCGTGACCAAATCGTAGGGATGAATGGATACGTTCATTGGCCTTAAACCCAAAGCCGTGTCTCTGGTGACGACTCCGCCTTTCTGACTGTAGTTCGTCGTTCATAGGGTTTGGGGCCTGGGATTTATAATTTATAGGTCTTCCTGATAACGCCCCTCGAAAGCTCACGGAATTGTGTTTCTACGCAGGAGCTGGTTGGGCTTCCCGCTTGCTCAGGTCCGTTGCCTCAGCGCCTTCCACCGCGCGGTGCTGTACTTCCCTGGAGCGGTAGAAGCAGGCAGCCCTCCGCACATGAAGCCGATGCATTCCTGAACAGGCTGCCTGTCAGGTTATCCTACCCTAAGGTTCCATGTACCCAAAAAGTATATACATTGGCCCCAAAGTACCTATATAGGGACTACATGAAGGCCAAAGTATATCCTATTTGGGTACATGGACCCTTAGGGCTAGAGTCCTAGAGTCCTACTTGTAGAGCGCTAGGATGACGACATAGGCACGACAAAGCAACCACTCCAAGTCAAAGCTAAACTCCGCATCGCTCGGCCAGACCCTACGCTATCATCTTTTAACCCAGATCGTGGGCCACTTTAAACATCCCGTGCGGGAATCATTGCTAAGTGAAACCCTGAGGACTTGAAGGCCTTGCTGCATGCAGTCCTGAAACCCTAAACCGTTAAACCCCAAATTGAAGGCCTTGCTGCGTGCAGTCCCGAAACCCTAAACCCCTAAAACCCGAAAGCCCTTGAAGGCCTTGCTTCGTGCAGTCCCGAAACCCTAAACCTCTAAAACCCTAAACCCTAAATTGAAGGCTTTGTCTTGCGGAGTCCGAGTTGCGAGAGCATAAATTGAAGGCCTTGCTGCCTGCAGTGTGCCCCTTTTCCGTTCCTGGTTGCTGCGGAAACCTTCGAAGCTGCGGTGCGCGGAGGCGCCCGGGGGCGGCCTGAGGAATCAGAATATCAAGAGATTCAGGCAATATAGCGTATGGGGCCTTTTATAGTCTAACTAGAATAAGAACCCCCAAAACAGTATGGGTAATTATTTAGGCCCCTCTGTTTGAGAGTTTCAGAAATGAGCAGGCCTTAAGATGAGGAGGCTCATTTCTGATAAGGGCCCCTAAGTAGGGCATCTAGGACTTGGAATCGGCAGGTTGTGAGGGCAGGTTTCCGCAGAGGCATGATCTGAATTTTCCCAGAAGCCGGAATGTGTGTGTATCCGTGGACTTGTCGTGGAACCTGGACTACATAGAAGCCCGCGGTGAATACCGAAACACGTTCAGCAACCATCGGCAGTCTTGGCTGCCTGAAGAAGATCAGTGTCACTGCCACTGACAGTGGAAACAACAGATAACAAATACGGTGAACACGATCTTCGAAAGCAAGGCCACCATACCAGGCCTGTTCCAAAAGCAGATAGGTGTACATGTGGGCAAACCCAAATGAGACATCAGAAGACATCTTTGCATCGGTGCTGACTTCGAACATCATTACGGAGTGTAAGCAGTGAACCTTGCAGTTGTGCACATTGTGGTCTCTCTTTCTGTCTGTATGTATAATATATGTAGAATGTAGAATGAAAAAAGACATATATGTATGCAGATATAGATTCGCACATATTTTTTTACAAGCTCCTTTTCATACATACTGAATGCAAAATGTTTTGTACTCTAAGGGTCCTTGAAATCAGAACTCAGACAGCGATGTGCTCCTCCAACGAAGGTGGCCGAGCTCTTGGAATCCGCCGCTTTCTTTGGTGCCTGTGCTGGTGAGAGTAATGTAGCATCCAGAATATTTGCCACTGCTCCCCCTTCGCGACTATACCTCATCGTTCCTCATTGTAACGATACCAGAATACACTTCCCCAACCCCGTTAAAGTAATTTGTGCCCCTGTTTTAGGGGTTGCCCGGTTGCCCTTTTCCCTAAATTTCTCAGAGTGAAGGATCGAGTATGCTTTGCTTTTCGGCTCCTGATCAGGTCTTGGGAACAGAAGTTTCTTCAAGGTTCGTGTCCCCCGCTAGTGAAGAGTACTTGGAAGGCATCCGGACGTAAAATCCAGAACTCCCCAAACCATACGCCCCATGTTGGCTTGAATTGAAGGCGTCGAGACTGACTTGGTGCAAGTGGCCCTGGACTACTTGACCGATCGGGTGGACGAAGTCACGGTACTTGGGTTGCAGCAATGCAAACTCAAGCCTGCAAGGGGTGCTGGGGCTGCGGTTGACAGTTGGTGTCCTGGTTGTTGCTGTTGGTGTTGCCTTTGTTGTCGTGGCGGTGGGCTTGCAGTGGCGATGCCGTTGCCTCTTCCGCACTTGTTCATGACCCAAATCCAAGTCTGCATAAGTCTACATGCGCAAGTTGAAGCCATGTTCACACCTTAAACCCAAGGACCCTATCACAGACCCAAAGCCATGTCACAAATCAACCCGGAATTCAAAATCAGCCTGGGGTGTCAGGAGCGGGCCTCAATACAGGTGGTCTTCGCCATGTGCTTAACAGGCACGGGGGCGAGTGCGCGGGGCAGCTTCAAGTCCGGTCCTTCTTGTAAAGATTTTGAATTTACTTGTACAGCCAAAGGATTCCTTCGACGTCACCGGTGTCGAAGTCTCAAGGACTCAAGGGTTTCTGGCACCAAGCTTCTCCATACTGCAACATCGTTCAGATTTTAAGATATGGAGCCTAGACGCATCTGTATCCGATTCTGCTTTCTGAGAAATTCCGTGCTTTGGCGTGCAGCGGAGCAGTGTCGGTCTGCATGCAAGCAGTACATGCCGAACTTAGCCTATTAGGATCGGTCTGTTGGATGGGTGGAAAGCCTCGGGAAGGTCAGAGAAACTCCTCACTTCTTGACACAAGAGGCCTTATAGGGCTGATCGAGGGCTTTAAGGTTGGTGGCAGGCACAGTGGCAACACATTCGAAGCTGCTGCTCTTCCTCTTCCGAAAGATCGGAGCAGGACTCTGCTGGTTTGAGCTCTGGTGGCTGGGCACAGGGAAGCTTAGAGCGGAACCCATGGCCGTCGTTCTCACCCACGACATCGACCTGTGATCCAAGCAAACCTACAGCGCAGAACCATCCACAGCCTCTCTCTGTTGCTGAAGACCTACCGCAAGGTCGTTAAAAGTTAAAAGCCTGCATCCTGTCGCTTTCCTCACTCGCCAGTTCAGCATGGACTGCAGGTCACTGCCAATGATAGCCGATCTGAGAACGAACCGACTAGACCTTAGCGGCCTGCAGCTTTGGCATGCCTGTAGGGGTGGCTCAAGACTGCAGCTGCGTACTCCTTGTAATTGCTGACTGCCGTCAAGAGCCTCAAACACTTGAACTTCGTGCGCCCGACAGGAAGTGCTTGGGAGTCGCATCGCCTGCGCGTGTTCCACCTTTGGGCGCTGCGGCCTCAGTGGTTTTCCTTGATACAGTCTTATATGGGTAGTTGTCAAAATTATGGTCCCTTTTGGGGTACCCTAAATAATAGGTGCCGTATTATAATAAGGACCCAAAAAGGGACCATAATTTTTGACAACCGCCCATATACAAGGAGTTCGACTGGAGCTTGTACCTGCAGGTGCATGCAGGGGGGACGGCTTTTCTTCCGAGGACATTGGTCCTGAAGCAGGGTTAGAACATTCGCAGCACCAAGGCTGTCAGCTGCGCTCGTTGACGCTTGAGTCCTCTAGAGATGTCTTCTTCAGACCAACCCTAAGCAGGTAAGCCCTAAACCCCTATAACTTATAACCCTTGCCATTCTGAATCCTAAACTTGGGTGGCTGGGAAAACATCCCCAAGTTCGAGCACCCGTTTCTCAGGCAGTTCTTACACCGAGTGCTCCCGAGGTCGCAGTTGATGCAATTTCCGTGGCTAGATGCGCGCATGAAGCGCCGCTGCATCGACGCAGGCCGTGTTCATGCGGTCACATCAACCGTATGAGTCCGTGGGCTTCAGACTCTAAACCTTGTTTTTCAGCGCATCATCTTTCATGTGTAAAAACAGAGGTTTTCACAATGCTAACCGTTGAAACGCGATCTGTATGGCGAGTGAAAGGGGCGTGTATAGCCTTTAGAGAGCATGGTGAGGCATTAGAATCAATATTTCAAGACGAAACATATCGACAGAATATAGCCAAGATAATAGCGCTGTCAGAGCGATAGCACGGACTTGTAAGAATGCTTGTGAGGCTTGCGGGCCTGGTGCCTTCATCGTCGAGGCTACGGATGCCCTCATCCGGAGGAGGCATCCCCGCGCAACGCAGATGTCGCTTAGAAACGGATTTCGATGACAATGAGACACGGTCCAGCGAAGAAAACGTTGCACGGAGCCAAGTAAGACTTCAAGAACCGTATTTTCCTGTTCTGCCGCCTGTACCATGTACCAGCAGGATCTAGCAGGCACCTCTGTAGAGCTGGTGGGGGGCTTTCAATCAAAGCTGCATTGCAGATCGCAGCCGAATGAATTTTGACAACGAGTCGATGTCAGTGCTTTCCCTGATGAGTACGTTTAGGCTTGTCGCCATGTGTGTGTGTGTGTGATTCCCTCCGTCCGTCAACACTACACCTGCGTTACGCTGTTCGTTTCTACCGTTCTTCTTCTATTTTATGCTCTTCATGTAACTGATCGTCTTAACTATTGGCAGTGTTGATTGGGGCTACACTCAGTGGTCGGGTCGTCATGGCCTATAGAAGGAGGAGGAGGAGGCTGAATGTTTCGAGATGTTTGCATCATCATGAGCATGCTGAAGCTGAAGGGCTGCGACATGAAAGTCCGTTGACGCTGCTGTTGATTGTAGCCCAATAGCCTGAACCCGTAATCAGTTTTTTCGACGAACAAAAATCCAGCCCTCACAGTTGCCAGTCCCGCTCTTCATGGACAGTAGCGGGCAATTTCCGAGTTCGATCTTGGTTCGAGATGTCGTGCATTCGCAGTGTTGTAGGGATGTCAGGGGAGGCCGAAACACAAAAACTCCTATAGGTCCCGTAGAGGATACCTTTAAGGAGCCCTAAACCCTAATACCCTAATCTTAATCTCGAAGCCGTGGAAGGCCCGGGACATATCGGCAGAGCTCCAGGCCATGGGCGTGCAGCATCGGACTTTTGTGGCTGTGCAGGCCTGTTTTGGGCACCTTCATCCCACTTTCGGCTTTCGAGGTTGCAAGTTGAAGAAAGCATTTCGTGCGTTCAGGGTCTTATATGGGGTCTCTTCCAAACATTGGACACGTTTGGCATATTTTGCAGGAGTTTTCATTGTTGAGAGATGCTCAAGGCATGGGAGCATAATGTGCAACCCAAATCCTCCCTCACGCGGTGGACAGGATGCGCCAGTACATTCCAGCACATGTGTTGTTCGGATCACTCCGCAGGAAACCCCTTACGAAGTCGACATCGCCCTTGGGCCAGGGAAGTGCCTCGCTTGAGAGGGGATTTGAAAAAGGGTGCTAGCTTCCACCGCTGGTTTCATGCATTGTTACATAACGTGGAGTATGGGTTTGCGCTGTATGGTGTAACCGTGGCTTGTCTGCCTGCCACAGCATAGCGGTAGTTAGGCGATCCAAGTGAATAGGCAGGGTCAGTTACCCCACTCGAGTATGACAGCAATTCAGCTCACTAGACTTAGATGCCATGATAGCCTTCAGTCTTCCTATTACTCAACCCACAAAGTCGAAACCCAATCCCCTAAACCACCAGGTATGCGCTGCTGGTAGCTTCGGAAACGGCGCGCAACACTTTGACTCCTGTGGGAAGCACTCTTCTGCAGATGAAGCACCTGAAGGCCCGACCGGTCGCCTCTGACCACTGCATACTATAAGATATTATAGATACTATAACAGCTTAACTATGCTGTGAGAAACTAGAAAGCATGAGACACCAGTGAAAGAATACCCGAAAGCCCGAACTTGAACGAACAATTTAAATCCCAATGCAGTGACCGTGCTGTGACCAGTGTGGTCGGTGATGGCTTGCTGCTGGCTTGAGACCCTAAAGCCTAAACCCTAAACCCTAAACCCTAACTTGAAAATGCACACCGGTTGCGAGGTTTGCTTTGGAACCAGGTTGTATTCTGAAGACCCGTCGTCGTGCCAGCGGTGCGATAGCCGAAAACCACAAAGTATTTGAGCCATTATGCCTTTACCCTAAGGAACCCAAAACCCATGCACCTGAAAAGGCATGAGTAGTGCATGTGCGAGTGGCCGCCGCAGACATCAACCTCAGATTTAAACCCCCTAAAACCGAGACTCTGGACGCCTTAGAACTCTAGCGCAGGGTTCGATATTCAGACATTGCCTGACAGCGTCCGAGTGTAAGCATCAAAAACTGCCCGAATGCCACATACACCCTGAGCCCTACCCTGAACTCTAAATCTTGAGAAAATTTACGCTTAAAACCCCCACTCCCCAAATACAGGACAGAAGCCCGGCAGATCCGCAGAAGACCCTACAAGACGTTCTCTGTAAAACCCTCCAGAACATGATCAAATTGTAAATCCTGGAAGCATCTATCAACCCTGGACTCTAAACCCTTACTTGGAGGGTCAGGGGACTTAGTAAGTAGGTATTAACTAGAGTCATACGTGCCCTTACAGGGATCCTCATTGGGGTTGTGATACTTATAAGTCTCAGTCCCCCGACCCTCCAAGTAAACTGACAGGATCGTGGCTGGCGCTGTCTGGTTGTGCCGCGCCGAGCCTGGCTTCTCCTGGAATCCGGGCCAAAAGGCCAAGGGCCCAAGGCCTCCACTTCAGCTCTTGAAGGATTTACGGGTTTAGGGTTTAGGGTGTTCTGAGGTCTTCAGGGTTTAGGGTTTAGGGTTTGCAGTAAAGCTGCTAGGGCTGCTTGCTCCAACTCCGGGCGAAGTGGAAAGCCTGTTGCAAAAAGGGTTTGCAGTGTTGGTTTTTGGGGTTTTAGGCTCTGGGGTTTCTGGATAGGTTTCATCTCGGATAGATCGGTTGAGGTTCCAGGGCTTATTTTAAGGGTCCCACGACCCTGCGCTGTTCAGGGCTGAAGTGGACAACCGAACAGCGCCCGATGGCTTGCGATCTGGCGCTCTTTAGGATAGGGTCCGTTTTATAAGGGTGCTGCACTATATTTGGGACCCAAGAAGAATCCCTAATTTAGAGAACTACCCTAGTGTTGCTGTTCTGAAAGTGCACAGGCTTCCCAGCAGTGCCTCTGCATTTTAACGGATGCAGGGCCGAAGCCAGATAAACACATCATCGCAGGGTTTGTGGGGCGATTAGCATAATATAGTTATGGACGATACAAGGCCTGTTTGAGGATATTATAATACTAGCTATCGAAGTTCTATAGTGGGGATCCTGTATTGATTTAGCTAGGATGATTTGTCATTTGTTAAAAGGGTAATCCTTTGCAAATCACTCGGGCTGTTTGCCTCTAAGCAAAGGTCTAGCTACAAGACCGTGAACCCACCATGCCTAACAACTTATTTGGTGAGGCGCTATCGTTTTTGTTCGGCCAGTGCTGTCGCCTACTGGCTCGGTGTACCTCATGCCAAAACCGATTGGCAAGAGATTCAAGTCAGAAACATACATCAAACACAACACCTGCAACACAAGACCGCAGACTGCCCTTTTTTGTAACTCAATCAACTGTAGCTTTTCCCTCTGAGGGCCGAGCCCCCAGCTCCGACATCAGTGTTTGCAATGCTCATTAATTGAGTGACTTTTGCCAGGTGTCGTGCTGTACCGCCCAGCACCTAGATCACGACATGATACGAGATGTTTGATAGCTCGTCGCAAGCTGTCTTGGAGTTACTTGTGCTACCCTGCTATGTGGGATGAAATGAACCTTTAACAACCACGAAAGGGCATGCACACACTCGAACCACCGACACCCCGAAAGGCGCCTTCGGAAACCCTAAACATGGCTTCTTTGTTTGTTGTAGGAAGCTGAGTGGAGCTACTCTGGATCCGTGCCAGCCTTGAGCGAGTGCGTGAGTCGAAACCCTGCAGCAGGCTGACTACTTGCGTGCCCTCCTGGAGGGTTTCCTGCCTCCTTCGGCTCCCTTGCTTGCCAGGGCGCCTTGTCAGCGTAAAGTGCATTACACATTAACTGTTATTTGTGTACTATAATTTAGATTACGGTAAAACATAGTCTCATGTTATGTTGTGTTATCTCCTTGCAGAGCTTGCTGGAAGCTGAAAAGCTTTCAGAAGTTGGCTCAGTCTTCTTCACTCTTCTTCGGTACGCAAACAGATCGCGCATTATGTCGGGCTCCGCCATTCCTTAAGAAGGGGCGTCGTCTTGAACCCTTTGCCACTTCCACCTAAAATTCAATATAATATACGACCACAAACTATGAAAATATACTAAATCATGGTCTTCAGGCCCGGGATGGAGGAAGTGCCGAAGCTAATCCTTCAGGTTTGCGTCCAGAGGGGTTGGGAAACGCGGTTCAGCTTATGTACACACTGAGCCCTGAACTGCGCTGTTCAAAGTCTTAAGATGTACCACGCAAAACGGAGGACATGCCGAAGACGACCTCTGCGACGTCTGTGGCGAGTGGCATCGGAGTGAAATCATCGCCGGCTTCTGTGGAAGTGTGAGTGATATCTTTCCTGAAATGTCTTCCTGTGCTCGGGCGATCAAGTACAATACTACGCCGTTGGCTACGCCCTATATACCCTAGACCCGATTAAACAGATGCTTGCAGCTGTCTGCTTGTGGCTTGCGAGGATGAGCGTGATGCCCAATTATAGTCCTGCTAAGACAGTGGGGTAGCGACGGGCTGCGCCGCACAGCCAGGTGTCGACGCTAAGGAAGAGTTTCCAAAAGTTCTTGGCTTATCCATTCACCTGTTACGTCAGTGTTACGTAATATAGGGGCCTTAGTAATTACCTATATGCTATATTGAGGGTTCCTTATTATAATTATAGTATAATATACCCCCAAAACCCTATTCTAATTATGAAGGCCCCTACATCAGTTGGAGTTATCATGTCAATCGTAATCCCTATGACAAAAAGCCCTGGGACTTCGGAAAGCGCGCGAAGCCTCGACCCCCGTGCCGCGGATTCGGGCCGAGCCGCAGAAAAAGAACGCTGACCATCGTTTGAGCATCGGTCGTGTTGCTAGTGTTGATTTTATCTGCGGTACTATATTGGCTTCGAGGGGTTCAGGTGCTGGCTTTGTTCTGCTAATTAGCGCTATCAGTACGAGCCGCAGCCATTGTTGGACACGGTTTCCAGATGTGCCAAGGCATCTCAAGGTGTAGGACTCTATAACGATAACGATGCAAGGGCCTGAAGGCGTAGTCGACGGCTGCAACTCGCAAGCACGGCGGGGAGCATGTCTGATACGTATATAGCCTGCTGTGCAGAAGTTATTTGTCTCCGAGCCCTACATTTTACAAGCATGCGCATGCGAGAGCCTGCCTTCCTGTTGTTATTGCCATAGCCGAACTTCAATAGACAAAGCTAAGCATAATCATTATGTTGATGACTGTGTTTATGTTCACCCTCAGCATCATGTCATCAGATAGTCGCTTTTTTGAGAACTTGTCGTGCGAGCTCGCGCTTGAAACTGAACAAGCACTTCGGCATTAGCTTATTCGTTTTGCGTTTTGTTCCTCGTGCAGTCCACAAGACATCCTGAGGAATGCAGATCTGCTGCTCCTCCGAGCGCAGGAGGCTCCCTGGGTCGATATGCTTGTGCTCCTGTTTTTTGTACTCCATGAGGCTGTAGGGCCTGGTCACCCCAAACCCTCACAGGATTGCAGTGGTCTGATTTAGTTAGTTTTCACCCAATGCTGCATCCTTCACAGCCAGGGTTGCCGGTGCTGCCGGGCCAATGCCAGCGGAGAAATCCCGAAACAGAATCTTGATCATGCAGCCCTCATGTCCTAATGTTTCCTGGACGCTTGTAGGCTGAAGCCCGGTGCTCCAATGCTGAACGTCAGCTCGGCCAATACAGGCCATGGTCGGCAGCTTCAAGCAAAGCAGTTGTCCGCATTCTCATTTTCAACGGTCGTGCTTCTGCCTGTGCTGTGATCCCGTTTGCTTGAGTTAGCACTATAGCATTACAACTGCATTCTGTGTGAGAGCATATTAAGGACACGGCAGCTTGCGATTTGAAGTAGAGACCTGGCAGCCCTACCAGCAACTAGAATTCCCAGACCCAGGCTCTGCCGTAAAGGGCTTTCGTCAACCATCAGGGTACCCCTTCTAAACCCTACTTTTGGCTCTCTTAAAAGGGACCTTATTGAGAGGGTCTACATCCCCAAGGGTCCCCTTAATCCTAGCTCCCATTACAGTGGCCGGGATATCTCCTTTTAGCTTGAGGCGCCAGCCTTGCTAACTCGCGTCAAACGCCACAGATCATGACGGAAGTCAGGCTTAAGGTGCCAGTACCATTCAGTGTAGATATGACAGCCAGGGTGATGCTCAAACTTGTTCGGCCAATCTCGAATTAGATTCAGAGATACCCAAATCAACCCGAAACCCAAAACCTCCAGACCCCAACTCAAACCCAAAACCAAAAACACCCCAAAGCCTAAGCCCAAAGCCCAAAACCGAAACCCCAAACATCCCAAAACTCAAAACCTAAGTTCAAGAAGCTCAAGAAAAAAGAGCTGAAACCGGAAAGCTCTTGGCCAGGCAAAATGAGCGGCTCCTGAAAGCCTCGCAGGCTAGATGCCTGGGAGCTCGCAGAAACCGGAGTATTAAAATTCATAATAATAATAATAGTAACAAACTACCATGAAAACTAATACCAATAGTGGCGGTAGTAATCGAAATATTGCTATAGTAACACTATACCACAATACTCATAGCAGAAGCGTTAACTGATAACCCCCAAAGCAGTAGCAACAATAGCAAGGAGAAGAAGAGTAATAGCAATAATTATGTTCGCCATATCAAGAATTGCGAAAAGCCAACAATAGCAATGATAATAATAGTAGCAATGATGGAAACAATAGCATTAAGCAGCTGAAGAATATGAATGATGATGGTAATATGCAGTAATGAACTATCATCGCCATGGTAAAGTGTATACAACATGTTGCAACAAGTGATGTCATGAGATGGAAACCTCTTTGCATCTACTCAAGCTTTAACATATTCCGTGTGTATCAACCTGGGCAGGACAAGCAAAGGATTGTGGCAAACAATAGGACATCCGTCTCCCAACTGTTCTGCTGGGAGCTGTCCATGCTACGGTTCACACAGGGTTTGGGTTCAAGTTTTGTGCGACACACACCGGAGTACCGCCAGAAATAGTAGCACCAAAAGATCACGCCGTCATGGTCGTACCATTTCGGAAACTAGTGTAAAACCCTGGCAGGAAGAGAAGAGGCAGCTTCGCATGCACTCAGTGATCAATGCTAGCAAGAAGACCTTGGCCTTCAAAGGGATGCCTTGCAGTTACGTCCTCCCACCCGATACCCGGAGTATTCAGTTGCTCGATTTCAATGTATTATGGGACTTCCCCAAGTATGGGATCCACCTTGCGGCTTTTCGAGTCTTTATATCACATTGATCCTTAGTTCCTATAGCATATACCATCGAATGTCATTTGGAGCCGCCGTGTGCTGAGAACCTTGAAGAACTGAACCCTGATGCTGCTGTGCTGGCACCCAGGCGTCTTGTAGATCGCTCCTCAATCCTGAAGGAATGGGCCCCAAGTCTTAGCTATGAAAGGAGCTTACAAGACTTTTTGACTAGAATTTCGGGGGGGTGTTGGAAGGCTGCTCGGGCACTTAGGTCATGGGATGCCTGTGGTCCAGGATCGATGTTGATTTCAGGGCTCTGGGTTTTCTCACAGGAATTGCAAGGTCCAAGCAAGGCCCTGGACAGCCTGAGCAGGATTGCAGCCCAAGCCGAAAAATCCTAAACCCTCCAAAAAACCCGAAACCCCTAAACCCCCAAACCCTTTCAAGTCACCGGAAGTACATCGAGAAGAGCTCAGCTTGAACGCGATGCTCTACTTCTAAGGACCTGAGGATCTTGAGTTGCGGCTGGAGCCCTTCCTTCCCCAAATGTCGAAGACAACCTGTAGTCTCCATTGTAGGGTTTAGGGTTTAGGGTTTAGGGTTTAGGGTTTAGGGTTTTCCTTTTTTTTTTGGTTTAACCAAATATATATTAAGGATTTTATAAGGTATCCCCCAAAAGGAACTACAATGGAGACTATAGGAAAGACCTCAAACCCTTATATAAACCCTAAGCTCTAAGCCCACGACTGGGCCTAAACCCTAAACCGTAAGAAAAACCCTAAACCCTAAACCCTAAAACAAAAGAAGCCCATGACTGAACCTGCAAGGCTGAAGCCGTAAAGGTGATGTTGGGGTGTAGCCGTAGCCCTTCCGGGCACCCGAACCACTGAGCAAGCCAGGTAATAAAGAGGTCTGAATAATTACCTCTACTGTTTTTTTGAGGTCCTCATTATACTTATAGTCTAGTATAATTACCTCTACTATTATATATATATATATATATTTTTTTTTTTTTTGGGGGGGG
>CAJNDV010025391.1:48020-59370 GCA_905221635.1 Symbiodinium sp. CCMP2456 | reverse complement strand
GCTTTAGGGCTTTCGGGCTTTAGGGTTTTAGGGTTTAGGGTTTAGGGTCTGGGGTTTAGGGCTTTAGGGTTTTAGGGCTTTAGGGTTTTAGGGTTTAGGGCTTAGGGTTTTAGGGCTTATAGGGTTTTAGGGTTTTAGGGCTTTAGGGTTTTAGGGTTTCGGGTTTTAGGGTTTATAGGGTTTTAGGGTTTATAGGGTTTAGGGTTTTAGGGTTTATAGGGTTTTAGGGTTTATAGGGCTTTAGGGTTTTAGGGCTTAGGGTTTTAGGGTTTAGGGCTTTAGGTTTAGGGTTTATAGGGCTTTAGGGTTTTAGGGTTTAGGGCTTTAGGGTTTTAGGGTTTAGGGTTTCGGGTTTAGGGTTTGGCAGGATTTTCTTGGACTTCATCAGGCTGGGATGGTGATTTACAGTGTTTTCAGTTGCTTTCGAACGGGGCGTTCGGCTCTATTGCCTAAACCTAAACCCTAAATCATAACCCTAAACCCGGAACCCCTAACCCTGAACCCTGAACCCTGAACCCTGAGCCCTGAACCTCTAAATCCCTAAACCCTAAACCGCTACAGGAAGCCTCCCAGCAGGAACAACTCTCCTGTCTTTTCTACGGCTTTTCGGAAAAGCCGGAAGTATAAGGGTGGCTTTCAGGTTTTGGTGGCTTTCGGACTTTAGGGCGAATCATGTGATCTTTGTCTTAAGGGTCAATTTGGGGGGTCTAAGGCCGTTTGAGGTTTCTGGCTTCTGGTTTGGGTTTGAACTCTCGGAGGTAAGCTTAGCTTGAAATGCATTGTGGCCCATCCCCAACCCTGGCATTTCCCGACAAAGGCGTCCCAGACAATGCGAAGTAGCTTACATCTCTAAATCCTCGTTTTCTTTAGTGCACTCTAATTTAACCCTAAACTGCCTAAACCCTAAACCCTAAACCCTATTACAAGGCCCCGAGCTTTAAGACCTCCCCAGGTGCTGCTGGAGGGCTTGGCCACCGTGGAACCACGCCTCTTCTGCGCAGCCTGTCGAAGGTCAGGGCCGACCACAAGAGCTTGGTCCGTATTGCTATGATTATTACTATGATTACGAGGATTATAACAATTATGGGTATGACTAGTATTATGACTACGATAATGGAAACAATCACTACTATTGTTATTTCTTGTTGTTATTATGACTATTTTGTGTTAGTGTTATTCTCAGTAGTATTCTTTATTCTGATTATGCTTCTGATTATTGCTAGTCCTATATTTATACTTATTATCATTGCAAAAATTGTTGTTTCATGATTGCGATGATTACGAGCCGAGGGGTCGTTTCGCAAGGCCGGAGATCCTCTCTCGTGGTGCTAAGCGCCGCGCCTATTGCGGTCTCCTAAACCCTAAACCCTAAACACTAAACCCTAAACCCTAAACCTAAACCCTCACCTAGACATGAAGGGGTCGAGGGTCGAGGGTTAAACCCTAAACCCTAAGCCCTAAGCCAGCTCATAAACCCTAAAAGCCTACAAACCCGATAAACCCCATAAGCCCCATAAACCCTCTAGCCTGCGCCACCTTGGTCCCGAGCCTGAGACCAGGCGCCTCACAGACCGGGGGTTTTGGAGCTTTACGGCTTTGGGTTTTACGAGTTTAGGGTTTGGGGTTTAGGGTTTAGGGTTTAGGGTTTAGGGTTTAGGGTTTAGGGCTTTGGGGCGCTCTGTGGCTTTGCTTTCGCAGTAGGGCTTTTGGCTCCAGAAGGGGGTGAAGAATGTTGCTTAAAGCGGTTGTCAAGGATTCTAGGGTTTTCGGAGTCTGGTGGTTCTATGTTGGAGTCTACAGCTTTAGGCTTGAGTGTTGGGCACTTTATGCCATTAGTGAGAATGGGGATCACGGACTAACACGTTTGGGATTCCCGAGGGTTTACGATGTGGGACTATGGGCTGTAAGGTTGCAGGCTTCGGGGCTTTGAGGGTTTCTGGGCCACCAGGCTTTAGCATGCATTTTCACAGACCCAGGCAGCCTTGATGCCACGAGCCGTCAGCTGCTTGCCCATGACGAGCGTTGCAAGCAGCTGGTGCATTAGTATCCAAGCATTCAACCCAGAAACCCAGAGACTGAACCCGAAAGCTTCTTTATGGGCAACCCTTGAAACATGGTGTGCCGAACATTCTTTCAGCAGCGGCTGCGGCGGCGGGCGATGCATGTAACATGTGAAGACCACATGCCCAAGCCTTCTCTTCCCATGAAGCCCAAGAAGCTCCAAGCTAAGACACAACATGAACATCCCAAACCCCCAGCAACAAAAGACCACAAGAATTCAAGACATTGCCTTACCGTTCAGATTGCGGCAGAGGGGGCGCACCAGTCGCACCAGGCATCCCATTCGCAGTCAACCGGGGCTTGGCCCTCGCAGAATTTGGCCCCACAAGGCCCCACCTGGTCGTTTAAGCAGTGCAGGCGTTGCAGTACTCGCATTATAGGGTAATGACGATAGCTCCTAGGGTTTGGTTTTGATACACCAGGGTACGATGATGGCGATGATGATGATGATGATGATGATGATGATGTTGATGATGATGATGATGATGATGATACTGATGATGCTGGTGAAGATGATGATGATGATGATACTGATGATGATACTGATGATGATGACGATGATGATGATGATGCTGATGATGATGATGATGATGATACTGATGATGATGAATATGATGGTGGTGGTGGTGATGAGGAGGAGGAGGAGGAGGAGGGTCATGACGATGATGATGATGATGATGCTGATGATGAAACGATGGTGATGAAAAACATGCTGATGACGATGATGATGATGATGATGATGATGGTGATGATGGTGATGATGATGATGACCATTCTGACAATAATGTAAACTATGAATGATGTTCCTTGGTCTTACTTCTCTGATTGTTTGTCCCCATTTTCGACTAATGAGTCACTGAAAGGGTTAGTGCTGCTGTTCCCGTGCTGTCGGTCAGAACTTGCCTTCAACGCTGCCAACCCCCGCCTCCCAGCCGAAAACCCAAAAACCAACGCACTCATAAGTAGGGCCCCAAGTTAACTCAGACTGAGAACTGATGATTACGGACCACAAAGAACCCACCTTTTTCAGGACTGATATAAGGAAATCATAATAAGCAACCCCAAAAAAGGAGGTTCTTTAGGGTGCAGCCCTATGCCTGCTCCAAGCTGCCGTCGCACTGGCGGCCCATCCCTGCAAAGCTTCGGGAGTTCGGACTTAGGCTTTGAGCTTAGGATTTAGGATTAGATTTGGGGTTTAGGGTTTAGGGTTCAGGGTTTAGGGTTTAGGGTTTAGGGAGTTTAAAGCTAAAGGATTTAGGACTTGAGGGTTTTGGGATTGCTTTTGTGGGCTGTAGGGATAGTAGGAGACGAGCACTTAAAGGGGAACTTGGCAACACTACAAACCCCAGCCTGCACCCTATATCCTGAATCGTAAACCCTACAAAGACAAGCCGCGAGAAAGCTCCAGATTTGGACCGGAAAGGCGTTTCTCGGCCCTGTTTAGGTGTTCGGGTCTAGAGTTGCGGGTTTAGCATTTAGGGTGTAGGGTTACATTATGCAGCCTCTTTGGTGTTTAGAGAAGGGTTCGTGAATCAGGGTCCCTGTCCAGCTGAGGCTCCGATATTCCTGAAACTCCAAATCCCACCCAAACCCCAAATCCTGAAACCCAAGCTCCAAACCAACCCCCCCCTCAAAAACCCACAAACCGCTCTAAAGCTGTTACAAACGCGCTTATACCCACTGTATAACAGCCGTTGCAAAACCCTACATAAAACCCTACCACCTCACCTTCTGCGTGCTGCTCGATGCTGCGGCGCCGATGTCGGAGACCCCCTCCACAAGTCCTGTAAAGGGTCGCTTGAGGCAACGGTACAGGGGCCTGCATAATCATCAGGGGTGTTACCACGGTTCTTATATTGGTGAGGATCTTTTCAAGGGGATGTTCCTGCAAACATGCAGTGGAACCCTCAAGAAGCTAGAATCTTGCATCTCATGTCAGCCCCGACACGATACCCCCGAGTCCTAACCCCAAATCTGAAGGATTAGCCCCCATACCATGTAACGTTACACTGCGGGGTCTTAAGTTATAGGCCGTAGGTCTACCCTCCCTATAAACCCTAAACCCTGACTTTCTGGGCCGAGGGTGCTAGGGCTTGTTATAAGGCCCCAAAAAAGCACATAAGCAAAAATTAGGATAGGGATATCCCATATATATCCCCTTATAATGAAGCCCAATAAGGTAGGGATATTCCTTTAAAATGCCTATGCTTATGTCTTTTTTGGGTTCCTAATATTAGGGTGCCCTGGGCTTTCGATCCTGGTGCAGTCGCTCCAAGGGAGCCAATGGGAGTAGCGGCAATCCACCTCGTCTCACTGTGGCTTTGGGGGTTTCGGGCTAATCTAGGGGCCGTAATAATTAGAATATGGTTTTGGGGGTGATATTATATAATAACTATCATAAGGAACCCCCAAAAATAATGTAGGGGCCTTAATAATTAGAATAGGGTTTGGGGGATATTAAACTATCACTATAATAAGGACCCCCCAACATAGCATAGGTAATTATTCAGGCCGCTTTAGAAAGCATTAGGAGTGCAGCGCCTGCTTCAACCGGGTTGTAACTCTCGAGCCGTAGACTATCAGCAGGAGGTCTTCGTATCACAATAACCATAGCTACAACAGGAGCAGCTACAACAAGAACAGGAACCCCACAACAACAACGACAACAAAGCAGCATCAAGTTAAGGGGTTATATTCGAAACCCGTGCCCACTAAAGCCGAAACCCGCGACTCAGGCTGCCGCGGACATGACACCGCAGCTAATGTGCACGTTGCATGGCCTCTGCAAGCCCGAGAATTCTTTGTGCCGGTGCCCTAAACCCTAAACCCTAAACAGATATAGCATAATATAAAGGGGTACAGTAGAGTCTGGGTGCTGGTCCCCAAAACTCTAAACCCTAAACAGGTATAGCATAATATAAAGGGGTGCAGTAGAGGCTTGGGCGGAGGAATTCGGACTTAGGGGTCTGGAGGGTCTCCCTCGAGCCCCAAACCCTACAGTATGCTCAAGGAGCAGGGAACTTAGTAACTTCGTAAGCAAGGCTACGGTACCGTCATGTGTGGCAGTACTTAGATTTTATGTAACCGTAGTGAGCTTGCTTACTGACCTTCTAAGTCCTAAACCCGCCTAAACCCCAAAAGCCTAAAACCCTAAACCCTAAAAACCTAAACCCTCAACCCTAAACCCTAAAACCCTAAAACCCTAAAACCTAAACCATAAAACCCTAAAACCCTAAAACCCTAGACGAGTAAAAAAAATACCTATGTTCGTGTGCCTGTGTCTGTACATATGCACATATGTATATATAGGTTATGTAGATACATATATATATATATATATACATATTCACATATGTAAATATATGTACACATGTAGATGATATATAAGGCACCACAAGAAACCTGAACCACTCGAAATCCAAGCCCACACCTCGAACTCCAACACGTAGCCCCAATTTAAAACCCCCAAAAAAAAACTAAACCCTAAACCTAAACCCTGAACCCTAAACCCTGAACCCTAAACCCTAAACCCTAAACCTGAACCCTAAACCCTAAACCCTAAACCTAAACCCTAACCCCTAAACCAAAACATGCTCAGAGTTCGCCGGGCGGCCGCGTGTCCTCCAAGCTCCCCCTGCAGGGCTTCCCACCGAGCTGCTTCCGCACCTCAAAGGCTCAGGGTGTTGGGTTGAGGGATTAGGGTTTAGGGTTTAGGGTTTAGGGTTTAGGATCAGGGCGTCAGGGTTTAGGGATTATTTCAGGGCTCAAAGTGTTGGGTTGCTTAGGGCTTAGGGTGTTAGGTGTCAGGATGTTAAGATGTTAGGTTCAGGATTCTGGATGCATGCATCCTGCTATGTATGCTTCTGAGGGAGGGTGTTCGAGGCGCATTGCGGTTTCGGGCTTAGGGTTTAGCGTTTACAGTTTGGATATGGCCTGCTGTCATTCTAAGCCGCCGACCGCGATGTTGCGTGCCCGCTTGTGGTGGCCGTGGCACCTCAGCCAAGATCGAGCCTCCAGAGAATGACTCTGGAACCCTAAGTTTAAGACCTAAACTCTGGAAATTCGCGTCTAAGCACTGCAGCCGGCATCGAAATCATCTCCAAGGGCTGACTGCAACGTGAACCACCCATGAGCTCGGCACGGGCAGCCACTTGGCAATGGATCAACTCTAGAAGCCAAAACCCAAACCCCTAAGCGCGGGGTCTAAGGATTAGGGGTTTGAAGCTCAGAGCTTCGAAGCCTAAAGCCCATCTCCTGAAGATCCACACGGGTTAGGCAACTTGTATGATTATGACCACCGTGTCGAAAGCACTCAGCTCGCTGAAGGATTTCACACTTCGGGCTTGGTACTTGCCGTTTTAAACCCAGATCGCGTATGAAGTGACACGACTCCAGCAACGCAACAACACCCCCAAACACCCTCCCCAAACCGAAACCTTAAAACCCGACCGCCCTAAGCATCCGACTCCAGAAGACCTGGACTCACCCACCAAGTCTCCATGGCACATTTCAGATCCATCAATGAATGCCCATTTCCCTAACTTCCAAGAACCCCTCTGATACCCTAAAACCCTTAACGCCTAAAGCCCTAAACCCCTAAAGCCCTAAACCCCGAAAGCCCTGAACCCCCTGCACCCTAACCCCCTAAACCTAAAGCCCTGAACCCCTACACCCTAAACCCTAAACCCCAGAGCCCTGAACCCCTAAACCCCCAAACCCTAAAGCCCTGAACCCCTAACCCCTAAACCCCTAAACCCTAAAGCCCTGAACCCCTAAACCCCTAAAGCCCTGAACCCCCTGCACCCAAACCCCCTAAACCCTAAAGCCCTGAACCCCTACACCCTAAACCCTAAACCCCTAAACCCCTAAACCCTGAACCCCTGAACGCCAAAAGCCCTAAACTCTAAACCCCTAAACCCCTAAACCCTGAACCCCTGAACCCCTAAAGCCCTGAACCCCTAACCCCCAAACCCCTAAACCCTAAAGCCCTGAACCCCTGAAGCCCAAAAGCCCTAAACTCTAAACCCCTGAAGCCCTATACTCTAAACCCTAAACCCCTAAACCCTTAAACCCTGAACCCCTGAACCCCTAAACTCTAAACCCCTGAAGCCGTGGGACCCGAAGCTTCGAAGACCTCAGGGCCCTGGCGTGGCCGAGCAGTCGGACCAGGGCGTCCACGGCCCGAACTCGCAGTCTTGCCCAAAGGTCGGGCAAAGCTCCTGGCAGTTTGGGGGTTTAGGGGTTTAGGGTTTTAGGGTTTAGGGTTTAGGGGTTCAGGGTTTAGGGGTTTAGGGTTTAGGGTTAGGGCTCGGGGTTTAGTGTAGAGGATAAATGTGAGACTAATCCACGGCAATCACATCCATTGTTGTTGGGTGATGAGATGCTAATGGTATGCATGCTCAGTTGCACAGTGCTTGCGACCGTGTTACGACAGGTTCTCTCGTACTTGTTACTTACAAATTACAAACCGCTACGCAAGAATTGTATGAACGTTGAAGATAGAAACAAGCCTACATGACTGAAGTGACAACAGTATGCCAAGGCATGTATGGCCAGCACCTTCCGAAAAGGCTGCAGCTTTAATGCAGACAGAAGTACTGTAATTGTATCAGAATAATCTATGGACGATAACGTTACTAGCAGCACGTAGTTAGTGCTAGTAGTCCAGATAGCATTAACAAGATTGACAGTACCAGCTGCCATTATCACCGCGGCTAAGTTTAACCATAGTTGGCGCAGTGCATGTGGACTCTAATGCTGTGAATTGTAACCACCATGTGATAGTCAAGAGTTTTCCAGCCTGCAAAAATAGCAGTAGCAAGCACGATGATCATACTCAGAACCATCAAGCATAGCACTAGTGCGCTGCAATGCATGTGCAGTCAATCACAAGATGTTGGAGCTGAACAAAGCGTACCCTACACCCTACTTTCCTAAAGCCCTTAACGAAACCCTAACTCTAAACTCAAACCTCTAACACTGCACGCACACCCCAGACCCTTGAGCGCCTGGGCCTAATCCCCAAGAGCCTGATCCCAAACCCTGAAAAGCGCGCAGGGCTCCTGGTCACAGAGCTCAAAGTCCTCGAAGACACCCTCGCAACCCGCGCCGCCCCGGGACCTGGGCTTAGGGTTTGGGGCTTGGGGTTTCGAGTTTTGGGGCAGGGAAAGAGAAGAAACCATGGGCTACAGGGGCTCATTGAAGGGTCTACAACGGGTTCTCTGTCTTGGATTCTGCAAAGGGCTCTGCAACAGGGGCTTCAGGGCTCAAGGCCCGAAACTGTACAGTAGGATTTTAGGGTACTTCAGAGGGTAAGTCTGTAGGAACTATACGGGGATACTAGTAAGAACTACCCAATGTTGAACTGTTAGTCCCTTGATGGTGCATCTTTGAAAGGCTGGTTGGCTACAGTCTAGCCGCAGTCTAGCCTTTGCATCACTATGTGCTGCAGCAGCAACGCAGTTTGGACCCTCAGTCGGGATGCGCCACCATCACCATCACCGTTACCACCACCACCGCCGCCGCAGCCACGTTGTTGATCGACATCATCGTCGTCAGCATCACAGCAGCGAGATCATGACCGTCATCGCCGACATCACTTCATCAACACGATCAACACCGTCATGCTATTCATCGTTATCGTCGTCCTCCTCCTCGTCGTCGTAGTCAGCATCGACCCTTTGCTTGTTGAGCCCCGGACGCTTCGATGGCGATGCTTCTGGAGCGCTGCTTCTCGCCACCACCGCAGGACTGCACGGAGCTATTGAAGGGAGCTAAGAAGCTTTGCACACTTCTCTATCTATCTATCTATCTATCTATCTATCTATCTATCTAACGACCTACCTATCTATCTGTCTATGTGTGGGTATATCTCACATATATGGAAATCCCAGTGTCTTGGTTGTTGCTACTGACTGTATCGACTTTATCAGACTATATCCATACAGCTACCCGCACATGTTTCGTTACATTTCTGTGCACATATGTACGTTTGCATGTGTTCTATTCAACTATTCTTGCATGCCGGTCGTGATCTTCATCTTTATGCACTTCTCGTCCATTCCCGTATGCATTGAACCGGTAGTCCAAAACAATGGGATTCAGAGTTGGGCTAGTTTGAAGGTGCGTCGTTTAGGGTTTGGGGTTTGGTTTTAGGGCTTAGGGTATGATAGGGGGGAGTATTCTAGCCGCCTACTATACCCCTATAGGGACTGCATGGGAACACTATTCCCCTCTTCTAAAGCCTAAACCCTTATCCCTGAAACCCTATATAAACCCTAAACCCTAAACCCTAAACCCTAAACCCTATATTAGTCCCTACTCTACGAGCCTTGGAGCAGGCAGACCAATCTTGCCAGAGGGCCCAGAGGCAGTCCTGCGTAGAAACACATCGGGGTGGTACTGCCCAGAGACTCCATGGGGTTCGAAAACTGGTATTTAGGGTTTAGGGGTTTAGGGTTTAGGGTTTAGGGTTTAGGGTTTAGGGTTTAGGGATACTGCCCAGAGACTCCATGGGGTTCGAAAACTGGTATTAAGATATAAAGGTGTATTTAAAAAAAAGAGGCTTTCACAGGGCGTGGGCTCTGAGTGAAAAGTTGGAAAAGAATCGAACCACCATATCGGTTAAGCCCAGGCTTAGGCTTTTTCAATGGCTCCATTCGGGGACTGGGGTGGGCCTTCAGAAGCTTGAGTGCTCAGTGCTCTTTTCCGCCTCAGAGATGGTGGAGATTGTCGGCTTTGAAATTCAAGCCTTGGGGCCCACACAAAACGGGGCACTGGCGTCTTTGACGACGAAGACAGCAGTCAGAGCGTGTGAAGGACAGCTGAAGAAGAATCAGCACGAAGCGGCTTCGAAATCTAGATACCCTAGTTCCGATGATTGCAATGCACCCTCAACAGCCGGAGCATTCAAATACAACGCAGGGTCCTGCTTCGCGGAGTCTGCACAGGGCCTCGGGCGACGGCTATGCCGAGACAAACGTAGGTTTTCGCAAGGTAGTTGTAACATACAAAGACTGTTCACCGTGCTCCAGTTCGAAACCATCAGACGCATTAAGAACAAGACGAAACACTGCAGTGTGATGACGATGCCGTTGCTGCCAAGGAGATGGTGACGGTGCTGATGGCGGTGATGTTGATAACAATGCAGTTATGCTTGCTGTGATGACGCCAATGATGAAGATTCTGGCGACATGGACGAAAAAACAATGGCAGCCGTTCGTGAGTATGTCTTTCATACCAATATGCTCAGCTTGACAATACAACTCATGGAAACGAAAGAAGGTCAATATGATTGGGGTACATGAACCTATGAATAAACAGCGCCGTCCCACACCCGAAACCCTGGCCCTGAACCCTAAGAACCCCAAAACCCTAAACGCTGAGCCCTAAGAACCCCAAAACCCCAAACCCTAAACCCTAAGAACCCCAAAACCCAAAACCCTAAACCCTAAGAACCCTAAGAACCCCAAAACCCAAAGGCAGTCGGCGACGCTGAGATCCTAAACCCGCTCGGGTGCCGGCCGCAAGATGCAATGGGCCGTCTCGGCGCTCACGTGCGGCGGACAGAGCCGTCCTCTTGTGGTCTCGAGGGTTTAGGGTTTAGGGTTTAGGGTTTAGGGTTCGGGCTTGGGGGTTTCAGACTCAGTGTTCCTGAGCTCGAGTTTTTAAGTTTGGGGATTCGGTTTTGGGCCAGGGGGTGGTGGAGCTTTTGACGATAGAACAATGCTAGTAGTACGAACACCAGTAGTTTCCGTCGTCATCGCAGCGGCAGCTGTAGTGTTAGTGGCCAGCTCAAAATGTGTGAACGGTCGGGAAATCGATGACAAACCGCATGCGACCCGGATGTGTACAGGATTTCGGTTGTCGGGATAATTGAGCATCTAGGTGGTATCGGGTCCAGGAGCTTAGGATTGGAGGGAACAGCGAAGCGTGTCTCAATCTAATTCCATCTCTTTTGCCCGTCCTCCGTTGTCCGGCTGCACCTCAATGATACGTGATCTTGTCTTCTCGCCGTCCCCACCTGACGTGTGGCACAAGTGAAAGGGTGAAGATGCTCCGCGAAATTCCGGTCCGATCAAAAATCCGACCATGCAAAGTCTCGCTACGGTTGGGTTGGGATCGGAGTCTTGGGGTGCGCGTCTGTGTCTCTGTGTCTCTGCGCATGTTTGCGTCTCTGCGTCTCTGAGTGTTTCTGGGTGTCTCTGTGTGTCTCCATGTCTCTCTGAGTCGCTCTGGGTGTCTCTGTGTGGCAATGTGTGTCAATGTGTGTCTCTGTGTGTGTGTCTCT
>CAJNDV010025391.1:17725-43293 GCA_905221635.1 Symbiodinium sp. CCMP2456 | reverse complement strand
GGGTTTAGGGTTTAGGGGGTTGAGGAGGCGTGCTGCTTGGGGCTGGGGGGAAATTCGTTCAAGGGCTGCTGTAGCAACAGCACTGTAGTGGTTATAAAGTTTTTGCGGTTCTCGGGTTTGGCCGTAGGTTCGGGTTTCGGGTCTGCGGGAACAAGGCGGACAAAATTTTGGGCGGAGGGCTTGGGTTTTCGGAGTTTCCGGCATCCACCGGTCTCGACTTGAAGCTGAAAGCTCTAAAACTAAAGCCCTACGCCCTGACTAAAGGCCTGCGGCCCTAAGCCATGAAACGCATAAAAACCCTGATGGCCTTAAACCCCAAAACCTCCATTCCATCGAAAGGATGCCCAGGACTTGTAGGGCTTCTGGAATGTTACTTTAGGGTTTAGGGTTTAGGGTTTAGGGTTTAGGAGTTTAGGGTTTAGGGTTTAGGGTTTAGGGTTTAGGGTTTAGGGTTGCACTTACGCTGCATTGCGTCCTGGTTCTGGGTCTAAGGTCTTCAGTCAGAACTCTTCTTTTCCATAGCATAACGATAATGAAGAACCCAAAGACCCATGCTTGTACTTATATTCGGACAGTAATAACACGGTTTAGGGTTTGGGGTTTAGGGTTTGGCCGCGAGATTCAGCAACTTGAGCTTCAGGCCCGAAGCACTACACGCGGGGGAGTCGGGGTGAACAGCATAGTTCCTCAATTGGCTGACAAGATGGTCTTGTGCTAGGCTCCGGATGAAACTGGTATGCCACTACACCAGGAAACTCAACAATTTAGAAGAAAGCTGCACCCCTACAAACGTCCCGGCAGCATACCCTATGAGCACTACTTAAAAATATCCAGACTGGGTGTCTCAAGTGCATGGAAGCTGCAATCCTCCGCGCCACCCTGCCTTCGGCGAGTTCCAGCTTCCCAGTTGCATATATGCATGCACATCACCGTCAACTTTACCGACAGCAGGGTCTTTATCGTCATGAGCACCACCTGCATCATCGGCAGCATCAAAACCACCACGACCATAATCAGACAATCATCGACTCTCACGGCCGCCACCGCCAAGAGCATCATGAGAATCACGAGCATCACCAGCATCAAGCAGAGACGCCTGAAGTCCCCTAGCACACAAGCGTAAGCATAAGCTCGATGCAAACAAGTGACAACAAAAACTAACGCAACACCTGGAAAAATAGAGTCTGCAATGTGTGCAAGACCTATGAAAACCTTTACGACCGCACGAAGTGAGTCTGAAACCAAGTTCAAGCGCCAAGCGCCAAAACCTATCAGACCTTAGAGCAAGCCTCTGAAATTTTAGCTAAACTCCATCAAACCCTCTTCGCGCTCGATGGGAGCACTCCCAAGACCCGCTAAAACTAGAATTGGATCCTGTAGCACATTGTACTATAACGGCATAGTGCAACTGTATAGTATGCTAGAGTATAATTGTATATACACTATGTCATGCTGCAACTGTATAGTATGATATACTCTCACTGCGCGTATACTATTATAGCATGGCCTGCTATACTAGAATTGTATAGGAACCCGATAAGGAAGGATTATTCGTGATGGTTGGAAAACCCCTATCAATACCCTAAACCCTAAACCCAAAACCCCTCTATCAATAGGCCCTGCCTTCCGCAGGGACCATTGCAGGGACGCAGCTGCTTCTGCGGCCCTGCGCATGCAGCGCCGCCATTCCTCCAAGCATTGCAAAAAGGGTTTAGGGTTTAGGGGTGTGGGGTTCGGGGTTTAGGTTTAGGTTTAGGTTTTAGGGTTTAGGGTTTTGGGTTTTGGGCCCAGGGCTCCAGTTGTAGAAACAGTAGGTTACTAACAGCATAGTATCTACCCCAGTAACCTCTTATTTCGGCAACAGAGGAGGAACTTTTCGATCAGTGTCAAAACAAGAGCACCTGGAGAGTAACCTGGAGCAACTGTCATACCGGCTATGCTGAATAGCAATGTTGATAATGATGATGATAAGGAGAGACGGAGATAGTAGCAGCAGTGTTGTGGCAGTGGCAATGACAAATATATGTGCGACGACAGTGATAATGATATCTCGATAATGTCCACAACAATTCTGATAATGATGCTCGTACAACAGTAGTAGTTCACGTGGCTGTGGATGGGGTCGCGACGGCGGTGATTGTAGCGATCGTCGTGGTAGTTGTTGTTTCAGTGGCAGCAATAGCCTTAGCAGTAGGAGTAACCGTAGCAGCAGCAGGAGTGCACCGACAGCAGCAGCCTTAGTACGATCAGTCATTGTCGGAGTGGTAGATGGCGGTCAGACTAGTCCTGGCATAGCAACAGCAGCGGCAGCAGCAAAAGACAAGTCACAATCGCAATCGTTATTTCCACATCTCCTGTTGCTGAAGTTCTTCTGATATCACCTAGAGCGACTCTTCTGGAACACCATTTCCTCCGCTCTACTGCTGGGGAGGTGTTGGGGCTTCGTGCTCTGTAGAGGGCCCAGGGGACATTCAAGCTTGGAGTTCCGAGCTGGAGAGGTGCTTAGAGGCCGAAGGGCTCAGAGATCAGAGGCGTAGGAAGGCTCAAAGATGCTCCAAGGCCAGAGACCCCTAAAACCCGCCTGAAACCTACGAGATAGGGATTTAGGGGGGTTTATAGGGTTTAAGTTTAAGGATAGGGATGTCAGAGAAATCCTGCTGGCTGCGGCCATCTGACCACCATCCTCGACCCTGCACCTCAAGCCCTGGAATACTCTGAACCCTACACCCATCTGAAATCCAAGAAAACCCTCAACCCTAAACAGTTACTTCAACACCCCAAACCAAACCCCCGTAGCCCTAAACCCAAACCAAACCGAATCGATAGCTCAAACAGCTAGCCTATGGACCTCGAAGCTACAGCCGCGAGCCTGTTGGCGGCAACGATCTCGCGGTGCCGTCTTTGGACACCGTCGCAGCCACATTCCTCCCATTTCGACCACTCCGACCTCCAGTTCTTGCTGAAATCTTCGACAGAATTGATGTTTTAGAGTCCTTCAAAGTATATTATAGGTATAATATGGTGTGTTGTAGTCTGTTACGGTAGGAAGGCGTCGCAGCTGCTTCAGGAGGAGCTGAAACTGCAGGGGCCTACGTCGCTCCCGTGCGCAGCCATCTGACATAAACGAGTTCAGGCTGCAGAGTTGGGGGCCACCCCGCCCCCTCCTAAATCCTAAATCCTGAACCCTAAACCCCAAAAACCTTAAACTCGAAAGCCAAAATCAATCCCCTAAACCCTAAACCCTAAACCCTAAACCCTAAACCCTAAACCCCTCCAAAAATGCAGAAAACGGGCCCTCGCTCTCGGGCCCCGGGCCAGACGCAGTCTGCCACGGCCACGCCGTCGTCGCAGCGGCCCAGGTTGCACCCATGGATCTCCTCTTAAGGGGTTTAGGGCTTTAGCGCTTTAGGGCTTTAGTGCTTTAGGGTTTTAGGGCTTAGGGCTTTAAGGTTTGGGGTTTAGGGTTAAGGGCTTTACTTGTGCACCCTTGGAACCAAAATAGAAATAGAACCTAACAGCCCTCAAACTTACATCACCAGCCGTAGAAAAAAGCCTTCAGTTCAGCAACCTTAGAAGCACCTCACAAACACACCCTAGAATGCCTCTACAAACCTTCTAAAAACCCTAAACCCTCAACCCTCAACCCTCAACCCTCAACCCTAAACCCTAAACCCTAAACCCTCCCTCCTTCTGATGGCCCTGGCAGCTTTCGGAGGTGGCCTCGGGCAAGGCATGCGACGGCTTTGGGTTTCAACCTGGGTCCTTCTGAGAGTAAGAACTCATGTTCCATAAGTGGGGTTTTTATAGGGTTGATAGGGGTTCCTACGAGTACAGGGATTCTTCAAAGGGGCTTAAAGAGGAAAGGGCTATA
Organism: Symbiodinium sp. CCMP2456; assembly: GCA_905221635.1. Lineage (NCBI taxonomy): Eukaryota > Dinophyceae > Suessiales > Symbiodiniaceae > Symbiodinium > Symbiodinium sp. CCMP2456. The sequence continues at coordinate 39,422 of CAJNDV010025391.1, read as the reverse complement.
TGAGGGTGTCTTGAAATTTCCAAAGTGCCCTTTTTAGGAGGCTTCGTCGATTGTTGCAGGGTGCTTCTTCAGGAACTTCATATAAGTTACCCGTCTAGGGATCTTGCAGCAAATGAGATGCCTCCTTCATCATCTTTTGGCTAGTTTAAAGTCCTTACCAGGAACCCTAAACCCTAAACCCTAACACCCCTAAACCCCTAAACCCAGCATCGGTTCGGGGTTTTCGGGCTTCCGCTTCGGATCGCAGCTTGGAGGACTCCAGGTCCAGGTGGGGAGGCTATTGGGGTTTGGGTGTTGGGTTTAACAGGGTTTCAAGGTTCAGGGCTTAGGGTTCAAAGTTGAGGGAGATCTCCTGTTTCTGCTCTAAGAGTTGTTTCCGCATCGCTGCTTTCTGGCTGCAGCCAAACATACCTACTGCGCAGGCCCTAAGCTAAAGGCCCACTTGGACCTAGTGCATCAAAACATCATGCAGTGGAGCGGCCCGAATGGCTCAAGAAGCAGAATGAGGTCTGGCAAGCATATTGTGTCATAGACGCCCTAAGCCCTATAAACAGTACATAAGGACCCTTGAAGAATAACTGTTGCCCTAAACCCTAAACCCGAGACCGCAATGTGGTTTCTCTCCGAATCCCTGCCCGGCCAAGCGGCATCCATTCGCCCAGCAGGGCGCAACTTCTACCCGGACATCGCCATGCTGCGCCCCGCGGGTTGTGGGTCTTGTCGGTGGCTTCTTGGGTTTTTGTTGAGTCTGGGGCTTCAAAGCTTAGGGTCTAGGGGTTGTCCACAAAGTCTCTAGAATCTAGAGGGAGTTCGCCCTTCTGTCTTTTGGGCTCTGGGACACACTCAGTGACCCTACAATGCACAGATCCACGTGGACTGCGTCTGTGTCTCTGCCGGCCGACGGAAGCAGCAAGCAAAGAGCAATTGCTCAAGATTCTGCTGTCAACTGTGGTTCAGGGTGTCGGATTTGGGTCCGTGGTTCCTTCTCCATCCATCCACGGAAGCTCAAAAACATGCATCGGCCAAGACAGCCATTGAATTGAAGGGTCTGGCGGTAGAGTTCTGCGGGTTGCAGACCTGTGGAGACACAAACAGAAACAAAGCATCGCAAGCGTGTGCACTCACGCGTAACTCGTAAACTAAGAAGCTCAATCTCATCTCACAGATGTTGTTCAACGTCGCTGTGCGACCCACCGTTACCGTGCTGTTCAAGCTCAGTTTCCGGGTTTGGGGAAGAACATAGCCACACAATATAAGCAGCATGCAAACAGTACAAGGCGTTGCCGGCATGCTCCCGATGGCTTCGGCCCCGACTCACAGGAGAGGAACCACGAGAGAAGCAGGCATCACAGGAAGAGCTGTGGCATGCTGAGTCCGTCTGAATGGCATAGCAACGAAAGTGACCCCGAAAAGGAGCTATCAAAAATGGAAATTCCGGCGTGAGTCTGTTTTCCTTGCTATGCCTCACAGAATGGCATAGCAACGAAAGTGACCCCCAAAAAGAACTATCAAAAATGAAGGGCTCATTGATATTCCGGCCTCAGGCTACGGGTGCTCATGTTGGAGTGTACAGGCTGATACGACCAGCTCTCAAGTAGTCTTGTTTGTTTGTAGCCGTTGCAAAGAGGTTGGCATGGGTTCATCGACGTCTTGATAGGTGCATAGACCCTGTTGAAGCCAAACAATGCAAACTCCTAAAACGTTTCAGCTCGAACCCCCAGCAAGCATCATTATTTCTAAGAGCTTCAAAATGCCACGGTGAAATCAGCGCATCGCATAGCGAGGGCATTTGAGTTCCCCCATTCTCGTGCACAAGCGGCACTCGTTCTTCTCGCATACAACCTGAAAACATGAAGTCTAAACGCCTCAACCCCAAATCGGCCCAAATCCTAAGACAAACCCTACACCCCAAACCCGGGATCCTGAAACCAGGGGCAGCTACGGCTTAGTGCTTTCGGATTGGGTGATTCGGGCGCTCACGGCTGACGCGAGGTGGTCTTCAGGCCTCGGGTCTCTTTCGAACGGTACCTCCTTGGAGCCGAGTAAGAGCTACTTCAAACAGTCTACTTCTGCCTGATCCTGCCTTCAATCCTGGGCCCTGCAACCCTAAACCCCAACCCTGAACCCCCTGTAGTATTCATGGATGATTCATGGACTCTTGGACAGCAAAAGGGTCGCGCCGGCTTCCTCCAAGTGCCGACTGCGGCAATACTTGTGAGACTGGCACGGTGGCTTGTAAGACTCTCGTCAACGCTGGGAGTTGCTCAAAACCCGATGGGACGATCTTGCAATGACTGCCTCTGCTGCCAAACCATCATGAACGAATGAATTTTCTCTAAGCATTGAGGCCTAAACTGGGTCACGAGACCTACTATTGAGAAACTCCCACAGACTAGTAGAAGCCAGCAAGTTGGAACTTGAAAACGATAGTCAAACTCCGAGTGTTCAGGCTAAAGTGTGTTGGGTTTAGGGGTACGAGCCCATATAGCACGAAATATTACACGTTAGCTTCAAACCCCAACCCCGAAATCTGGACCCCTTCACAGACCCCGGACACAAAACAGCTCTGCAAACACAATTGTAAAGACCTGTACCAAAGCCTCAAACCAAATCCTCAAAACCCAGAACCCTAAAGCCCTGCTTGAACCCTTAGAGGACCCCTGTAGAACCCTACAGAAGCTTTGCAGAACCCTTAATGACCCCGTATAGAGCCCTTATACTACAATCCTTGGTGAACCCTAAGTCCTAAGCCCCCAAGCCCTAAAGCCGTATAGATCCCTCAAAGGGACCCTTGAAACCCGAAGCCCTGAGCCCTGAAGCCCTGAAGCCCTCTAGATCCCTTAAAGGGACCCTTGAAGCCCTAAGCCCGCAAGCCCTAAAGCCCTCTACATCCCTTCAACAAACCCTTGAAACCCAAGCCCTGAGCCCTGAAGCCCTCTGGATCCCTTGAAGGGGCCCCTAGACCCTAAAGACCCCTAGATACCTTAAAGGGGCCCCAAGCCCTAAAGCCCCAGAGTTCTTCCAACTGTCCTGGCTTCTGCTGTAAGGACTCGGCCGGAGGAGTTCGGGCCCTACTGCCGCCTGTGGAGGCTCCGAAGATTCCAGAAGCGTTCTTTAGGGTTTAGCTTTTGGGGTTTGGGGTTTAGGGTTTAGGGTTTAGGGTTTAGGGCGTAGTTAGCTTTTGTTTACAGAGGGTTTAGAGTTTTGGGCCTAGTGGTTTGGGGCTAGTCCATTCATTCGGGACGGCAGGTTTAAGGAGTGTGTTTTAAGGTTGCGTGTGAGCTGAAGCATTCGAGGCTCTGCGCTATTGTTTGGGCCCATAGGCCCCGCGGGATTGCAGGCCGCCAGGACTTCGGACTGCCTAGTTTTTCAGGTCGAATCCGATTCAAAACACCACTGTTTGTCCCTGGGGGTGGAAGCTCACCTCGCCCACATTTCGTAAAGGAGTCCTGCTCTAGGTGAGTTTTGAAGATGAGAGGTGCATTTTCCTTTAGTCTTCGGGGCCGCTTGTCAGAAAGCACCGAATTAGATTCAAAACGTGCCGTGTGACGTCTGCCCCACGAGAGGCTTCTCCAAGTCCCCCTTGAGGGGAAGATTGGGCGTGCATCTGTGCAAGCCCGTGACGAAATCAAATCCTGCTCCCAATGGAAAGGCTCGGAAAGACGTTGATGAAGGCCTGGGGAAAGGACCTCTCAGTCTCCGTTACATGAAACTGCATCCAACTGCTCGTTTCGTCACGGGATCGTGCGTCTAGAACCTTCTAAACATCTGAGTGCTGATTCGCGCACTGCGAAATTTGCACAGCAGGCTCATGGAAGAGCAGGGTATATTACGGTATATTGGTCGAACGAGGTTTGGGTGGGCAGCCCCCCAAACCTCTGATGCTCGAGAGCTCAGTTTTCGTGTTTGAGGTACACCTTGTGTTGTTGACTATTTTAGGCTTCTATATCACCTTAACTTTCCACCCTCCGCAAACTCTCAAGGCTCCGAGCGAACTTTCACAACGCCCTGCTCTGCCCCGCTCAGGGCGCAGACGGCTCAAGCCTTGCACGAGACTTCGGGGTCTTTTGGGGGCTCAGGCGGGCATGGCAAAGATTTCTAGGGGTGCATACTTTGGACTTGCAGCCGATGGCCTTACAAAGCGAAGCCTCTAAGGCTCTAAGGCTTGATGGGATGTAGGGCTGAGGGAGCTCCAGTTCAGGGCTCCGTGGTTTCGCTGAACCCTAAACCCCCTAAAGACGCGAAGGGCCTCACTCTCTTGAGAAAGGAGTCTGGGAGCTTTAGTAAGTAGAATAGAGGTTTGGGATATAAATCTGGCACTGCTACTAGAAATGCAACAAGGAACCCTAGGGAGTAGTCTGGCAAGTATTTCGGGCCCTGCAGTACGATGTATTGAATTTTCTAACACTCCCCTAAAAACCCTTGACCAAACCCGATATCCCCACTGTAAGACTCTGAAAAATCCAAACAGTCTTCACAAAACCATTAGCACAAAAAATCCAAACAGTCTTCACAAAACCATTAAAACGATCATTGCACCAAGCCGGGGAAGCCCGCTGAGCCCCAACCCTCCCAAACCATACACTCCCCAAAACCCTACAGACCCCGAAATCTACCCACAAACATGCACACTCCAGACCCACAAGCCCCTGAAGCACAAAACTCCCTGCGCCTGGGGACCTTCAAAACAGCATCCTACAACCCCTTCCACACCCCCTGTAGAACCCTTCAAACCCAATATTTAAAACACCGTGATACCGCTGCTATACAAGTAGACCCCAGAGAACTCGGATCCTTGTCGGCATCCTTCAGCGCCTTGGAGAGAGAAGTGAGCTGAGCTACGTCAAGGACCAGGGCACCGCGCAAGCACGGCAGGGTTATTTTGAGGCCTCCTCCAAGAGTTCAAGGTCTCTTGGAGGAGGGGACTGAGCAAGTGTGGTGTTCTAGTTTCCATGCAGGGTTCCTGTCTGGGCTCGTTTAAGACAATGTTAGGTCTTCGTGTGAGTAGGGTTATAAGTAAGATGACTCTAGATATATTTGTTTATTATAACTCCAACCGGGCTATGTGTAACCCTACTTAGACAATCCCCCGATATATGGCTTCATCAGGGTTCTACAGGGTTTTTGAACTGATAATATACCTTTAACCCGAGAAAAAGTTCCGAAGTCCTCCTTAATCAAGCCCTCTTTTCGCTGCTGGTAGTGACTGCCTCCTCTCGAAAGAAAGAGAGACTGAGCGAAGTCCCAAACCTGGTCGGCTTAGAACTTCTAGGATGATGGGTTAAGGACTTGAGGTGTAAACAGAGTGTACGACTTGGGCCTGAACGTTTTGAGGTTTACTGGGTTTGGGGGGCCTCATTCGGGGCAATCCTCAAACTCCAGAGCCAGAATTTCAAGCTCACGACATAGATTGTAACCGCACAGTAGCCTTCTAATAGTAACCTTATAGTAACCTTGTAGTGACTATAGTAACCTTATAGTACTCTTAAAGCAGCTTTGCATTAGTCGTTTAGTCAGGGCTCCCAGCCAGGCCCGTTAGAGCCGTTGTGTGGGCGCCGGTTGAAACGGCCTGCATGCACATAAACTCTCAGAACCTTCAAGCTTTCGTTTGCCTTTCTCGCTGTGTTTGTGCGGAAGAACGTGTGGGGGAGTGGTGGACTGAAATAAGAAAGTGTGCGGATGAGGGCTTGGAGATTTAGGTGAAGGAGCTCAAGGCTTTACAAGTGCTGAGCTGGACTGCTGTCTGACATCAGCACATTATGCTATATTCTGCCTACTATACTCTACTGTACTCTACTATTATACTTTACCATACTGTGCTCCAATAAACTATATTCTCGGTCCCGAAGGTTCTCGGGACAAAGGATTTAAGCAACCCTTATCGTGCTCTTTAAACCACCCTCATAGCAATCCCGTAGAGAAAAACCTTCTAGTATCCCTATAAGTCGACCTTATGGTGCCCCTACAGTATGCAGCAACCCTGATACAGGAGTTGGGGCCGAACGCGAGCCTCTGATCCGCTGGCGGTCGAAGCGCCTGAGCTGTCGGTGCTCCAATTTGTTTTCCCGGCCAGTGCTCCTGCACAGTAAGCCCTGAACCTAAACCCTCAACCTGAAAGCCAAATTTCGACTCCCTATATAAACCTAAAGCCCCACATACCGCAACTCTCGACAGCTGAAGAATCTCCCTATGTGAAGCCCTTATAGAAACACAGCCATATTAGTAACAAAACTACTATGTAACACCGATACTAAGAATCACAAGAATAACAATAATAATCAAAGGGTCTCTTCTGATCTTTCCACAGTCGTGGCCGGGCCCCTGGCTGCTCCCTCTCTGCTTCCTGAGCCGAGGGGCACCGTGAGTCCAGGAGGACAACTGGAGAGGGGAGGATCTTGGTAGGATTGAGGCTTTTGGGGCTCTGAGTTGCAGAAGTGGTTGTTTTTTAGGGTCTTGGGCGTTCGGGAAGTAGGGATTTGGGATAAGTTCCAGTCAGAAGTTCGCTCCCCTTCAGCTTTGATGCTTATGCAAATCAGCTCTCCCAGAGGACTAGGAGCTCATGTCGCTGGGGTCGCGGCAGTATGGAGGGCAGCTTGAAGACGGTCTGCCACGGAAGCTTCGGGCTTACCGGCTCAGGGCTTAGAGCTGAGGGCTTACAATTTCGGGTTCTATGGCTTTTGAGCTCCAAGGCCTGAGCCTTAGGGTTCAGGGTTGGGCTTGGGGCTTGAAAGCTGTAGAGCTTTTGGGTTCAGGGCTTAGGATGTGCCGGTTTCCGACAAGGCACGGTGGATGCCAGGAGTGTCGCCGGTTTAGGCGCTCGGGGCTTTACACTTCGATGGCTTGCGGTGCTAGAGAATTTGGGCTAAGGCATATGAGATATGGGTGGAGGACTAACTAAGAGTTTTAGACAAAGGGCGCTTCGTAACCGCTCAGGCTATGTGCGTTGAACTGTAGACGGCCACGAGCCCGAAATAAAGAGCTGCCCGCCTTCATGGAGGAGAAGTAGCCTCGGAGAGGGTGGGGTTTGCCCTTGCTAAGCCGCGAGTGCACTTGAGAAACAGAAACGAAATTCAATGTGGTAGGCATGGTCTTCGCCGCCACTGACTCCGGCGTCGCTGGCAAGCACCATCATTGTCGTCGTCGCTGCCACTTTCTCGTATACTTATCATAGTCGGCATCAGGGTGTGTTCACGCTCAGACGGGTCGCGACCATTCATCATCGCCGTTATCAGCACCAGCACCAGCAGCAGCAGAAGAGTGCAGCATCGGCTGCACAGCATCAGCAGATCGAGGCAGCAGCCGCGGCTGCATCAGAAAACTGGTATCAAAGGCCACTAGTCGTAACCATGTTTACACGCCCCGCAGAGTCGTACCATAAAGGCCGGAAGCACCCGAAACCCCCCTTTCCATCCAAGGGTTCGGCCCTTCTTCCTGGTGAAGCTCTCTCTTCGGTCCTCCTCCGTCTCCCCAGACCTGACATGAAGGAAGGCAGGCAGAGAACGGAGCTAAGCAGGGCTTCAGGACCTGGGGCCTTCCGGCTCTCCACCTTTAGGGCAGGGATAGCCCCGCTAGCGGGCGCAGAAGCCGATGCCCACAAAAGTCCGCAGCTTTGGATGCTGTGCAGAGAGCCTCCTGGAACAAGGCTTCCGAGATCTCCTCGCGATGCCACGAATGCCACGTCTCTACTTCCGGGCATACCCAAAGCGAAACCTGCAAGCCCTTAACCACCAAACCTGAACGAACGTAATTCCCTTCATTCTCCCTCGCAGCCCTGGGCCCTGAAATCCCTCAACCCTCAAGCCAATAATTTGAGACGGGCAGACTCGACGGCCCCGGCCCTGCGGCAGATGAGTTAAGTGGCGGGGTCCAGACGGTGGCTTTTGGGGTTTGTGGCTGCGGCTTTGGTTCTAAAACCTTTGGTTTAAAGCATAGGATTACGGCTTAGCATTGCAAGCTTTGCTCAAGGCTCGGGGTTTTATGGTTTGGGGTTCTGGGAAGGATTAGACCCTGCTTCTTGGCAGGAAGCGCGCGATGCGCGCGGAGGGCTTGTTGTCAAGCTCTCCGAGGACTCCCGGGGCCCAGATTATGAGCAAGGACTACAAGCGGATACCATTACTGACTATGTCTCACCTGCGTCCATGCTCCATGATCATCCTGCTGAACCCGACGGTCTTTATTCAAAAGCTGAGGCTCTGCCAGACTCTACCAGCCCAACTGGCAACCCAACCAAACCTAAAACACTAAACCCAAATTTCAATCCCGAAACCCTGAACCTTGAACCCGACCCGCTGGATCCCAAACCTTGAGCCAGGAGCCATAGGACCCCCAAATAACAGCCCACAAGCTCACGCTTCAAGGCTAATTTTCCGGGCCCTCTAGGTTTCTAGAGTTTTGGGTTCTAAGGTTTAGGGTTTTGGAGTTTCGGGTTCAGGCTACACGAGGGGCTGAGGGGCCTCCTTGCCAGATCCTTCAAGGCGAGGCTGAGGTTCTCCTCGATGGACTCCTGCATTCGCCTTGGGCTCTGGTCTGGGGGTCAGGGTTTAGGGATTTGACTGGTCAGGAGTTGGGGCTTTAGGGTTTGGGGCTGGAGGGTGCAGAGGTTTAGGGGCTTGGGGTTTAGAGTGGGAATTTTGAGGTCGGCGTGTCAGATGTCGGGCTATGTCGGGCTCAGGGGGGTAAGGTGTAGGGGGTTCAGGGTCTACCGTGCATTGGGGCTTCAGGGATCCCGGGAAAGAGTTCTGTGGAAGCTTCCACGGGGTTGGGGCATCGATCTCAAGACCGAAGGGTTGAGGGTTTAGGGAACCATTCAACCCCGTTTTACCTGCCCTCTTCCCTCAAGCCTCAGATTTCCCAGTCCCTACACCCAGCCTCCTTCAAACCCTTTCCCGTGCCTTAAGAACCCCAAGAAGGAACCGACAGGACAAACCCAAAATCCGACACAAAGCCTGGAAGCCTGAGTCCCACAAATCAATAAGAGCGAGATGGCCCAAAGTCCCGACCCTAAACCCGAAAGAACATTCCCAGGTCCACAACACCACCGAGCTGACATCGCCAACCCCAGAAACCTTAAATCCCGAAAGCCCCTTAAGCAACAAACGAGTAAACCCCGTAGAACCGAGGCCGGCACTTGGAGTCCTGCATCCAGAGATGCTGCAGGATCCGCCCGCAGTTCCAGACCTGGGCGGGTGTCAGGGTTTGGGGTTAACGGCTCAGGGGCTGCCAAGGCGGTTTAAGGCTTCGGGGCTTTAGGGTTTAGCATCCGGAGTTCGGATTTGCGGAGCGCTTTGGCAGCAGCTCAAAAGAGTGCTTCGTGGTTTCCCAGCTCATCGATGTGCAATCTGCTTCGCCCACTAGACTGCATCCCCTGCCCTCCACCTTCAGTTTGGATTCAGCTTCTCTTCCAAACCAGCTCATGCGCCCCGAGTGGTCCTCGCAATGGACCTGAAACCACAAGCCTCTCTATCGAATCCAAGGGCCCGGCAATCCAGAAGAAGACCGGGAAGGAAAAGCTAATGACGAAGCCAGACCAGGAAGAGTTGAAGTTCGTCATCACCTCGAGCTGCCAGGCTTGCGGCTCTCACGAAACGGATCCCATCCCGTCGCAGCGAGAATGCCAATAGGAGTGACAGTAACACTCGTAGAGCTCATTGTCATCTTGACAAGCATCATCGATGTCGCTATCATCATTATCATCGGCATGACCATGATCATCCATCCTCGCCATTATCAGTATCACGCTCATCACGGTCGCGACCATGGCCACTGGACCATTAACCACAGCCAACACCACCACTTCATCCTCACCCCGACTAAAGCCTTCTGTAGACCCTAGCTCTGAGACTCCTGGCTCCACCGAAGGTGAGGCCGCAAACGATGATGAAGCTAACAACGCTGGTCGCAAGGATCACCTGAGTGGTCGCACGTCGAGGTTTCTGGGTGCAAGAAAAATTGCACTCGAGCGGCTGCTGTCGGAAGCAGGCCTACTGCTTAGCTTCGGGAGATGTTCATGACGACCAAACTTGCCATCGGTATGCCGGAATCCAGGTCTTGAGCTTGACAAAGCGCAAAGCCTCGAGTAACTAAATCCTGGCAGCTGCAGCGTACTCCATCTGGGCACTCCGGCCCACGAGAACCAGGAGTACTGCCCGCAGGACCAAACCTGCCATGATACTGGTTCCAGGGATCCCAAGTCTTCTTGGGTGGCAAAATCTACTCGGCAGCTGCTGTCGTCACAGTCGTGGAGGGGGTCATGGTGTTGAATGTCGAATTAAGGATGAGAGGGGCCTTGACCTTCAAGCTTAAGGCCAGGCCAGTGGAAAGGCACTTTCAAACCCCAGGGACCGCAAGTGAAGTAAACTGGCCGAGTGCGCGAGGACACCAAAAGCTTTCAGCGTCATCTGAATCTGAGAGTGCGCGATCGCCAGGTGCATCAGCCTTGGCAACCCTAACAGGCTGACAGGACCATGAGCAGAGGCATGGTTCAGTGCAAGAGAAGCTTTCGAGTGAAAAGTTTTCACCAGATGCCTTCTTCTGCATTCTTCTGCATGGGGGCGACTGCGTTCTTCGACCACAAAAGAGTGAAAGAAAGCCCTCAAGGTTCCCAGCCCCTGCCTTCGAGGGGGGGGGAGTAATAAAATGGCAGCAGACCTTTCGGTTCTACTGTCGACCTAAGATTTCATCGTCGATGATTGGTCTGATCTTTCATAAATGCGGCTGTAATTATGGGTCGTGGGAGGGTCCTTCAAAACAAGTCTGACGATGGCTACGCCATTCCGGACAGTACGGCGAACACTGCCTGGCAATCCTTCGCTTCTAAAGTCAAGCAAAGGTTCCAGCGTTCAATGTCACAGCTAGATGCAGCTAATTATGGTTGGACCTCTGCAGCCAGCAAGGAACGAGCCTCTTCCTTGCCAGAGTTCCGCTGATCTTGCAGTTTGGTGTGGCTGAAGCGCCCAGCGCGGACCTGCTCTCGAAGGAACACTACATGCAACAGGAGGCCCACGGCAGATAGCGAACAAAGCCCAATGTTGTGCGGCGTGAGGATCTCGTCCGCGAAGTCCGGGCTGAAGTGGGCCTGGTACACCACAGCCAACCAAACTACCAGAAATGCTGTCAAACGCAGCAGGGCCAGCTGCCGAAGCAGCGATGGAGAGAGGAAGGTGGTGACGTTCAGAACCAGGCTGAAAGGGACGTAGACTCCAAAGCTCACGAGGCACCTGGCAAGGCCAGCACTGTGGCCGAGCCCTGTCCAGCCAGCTTCGTGGAGCAGAGCGGTGTCTTCGCGACAAAAACGCTTTTCGGCCCACACAATCACGGAATACTTACCGCCTGCATAGCTTCCTGCTGACCAGATCATAAGATCACACGCATCCTCCAAGCTTGCGCTGAAGCCGCCCATGTTCGTATGCACAATCGCAGACATGCCGTCGTCCTTCGACTCCAATGCAAAGTTTTGCCCAGAAATGAACACGTGTGCTCTTGCAATGCACACTCTCTCACCCTTGTCTCCAGTGTGCGTGACGACGATCCAATTGCCGTCGAGGCTTTGGAAGGCGCGGAAGTGAAGGATGAAGGCGGACAGAGCTACGGCAGCGGCCAGGCAGGGAAGGCCCCACGGCCTTGTGGCCGAGGCAAAGAGAACGACGACCAATGCTGCTAGCACCTCCGAAACATGAAACATGACGATCGTCAAAGAGGACATGGGCCGAAGGTGTGCTAGCTCCTCGTGCTCGTCGATAGCCTTCTTGTCCAGGTCATGTGCCAGTAGCGAAAGGCAAGCGATGGAGAGGCCAACGCTGGCCCACTTCAAGCCGGCAGAGGCAGGGCTGAGCTCTGGCACATCGGCCAAGTTGCCTGCGACGGCCAAGGCATCGGCAGTGACCAGGAGGCTGAGAGCGGACTCCAGGCCTTCCACCATCTTCTGCCTGAGCAACTTCTCCGTCTTCACGCCCTTGCAGTAGCTTTCCACGCCCTCTGCCAGCTGTCCAAAAGTGCCGAATGTGAAGAAGTTCAGCATGGCACGCCCTGGGCGCGCTTGCTGCAAAATGGCGGACGCGGTGCCATTGAAGACCAGCCCACAAAGGAGACAGGCCATCCACAAAAAGTATTTGCGCTTCACGAAGTCGATGAGATTCAAGACGTCGAGGAACACGTCTGCAAGTGGGAGAATCGTGTCCTTCAGGAGCCCTCGCACGGCGACCCTGCGGCTTGCGGCTGCCTCCAGCAGCGGCTGGCAATCCTCCCGCGGCACCTCAATCAACTCGACCTTCTCGAAGACCAGCTCGGAGGGGAAATGGGCGAGAGCCGCCGCCGCCGAGCCGAAGAGCTCGTCGTGGCGAACGCCCGCCAGCAGCAGGGCTTCGATGGCCTCCGCCTCTGCGAGGAGGGGCCGTGCAGTCGGCATGTCGGCCAGGTTCAGAAGGAAGGCCACGGCGAGCCGACGGGTGTCTCTGTCGCCTCGGTCTCGGCGGAGGACCTGGCAGACAGCATCGATGGCATCCGGGTCTTGGAGCTTGTGGCGCAGATTGTCTGAAATGCCAGTGCTCAAGCTGCCCAACGCCTCGCAGCACCGACCCACCGCCACCCTCTCTTCTCCCTCGTCAGCCAGCGCGCGCTGCAGGGCGGCTCCCAGGCCGGGCACGGCGCCGGCTCCGAGCAGCTGCTCCTTCGTCTCCGGTGGACCGCTTGCCAGGCTTTCGAGGAGGCAGCAGCCCCAATCTTGAAAGCCTTTGGAATTTTGCAGCACGTCCAGGCAGGAGAGCACCTTCGGCACGGCCCCGGCTACCGCCACAGCCCGCTTCGCCTCTGGGGCACCCAAGCAATAGCAAGACAACAGTATTGCAATTGCAATAGCAACAGTCTCAGCAGAGGCGGCCGCTTCGAGCGGATCCGGAGCCTCGGCAAGACTGTGCAGCCGGGCCACCAGCAGTGCCACTATGGCAGCATCTTCTCCCCCAAGCAAGGCCTCGCTGGCGATGTGGTTGTTCCGCTGGGCTGCACTGGCATACAACCAACGAAGGACGTCCACGGCCGTGTCGAAGAGGTCAGGGTCCTGGCAGTGGCCTTGAATGGCAGCTCGCACGGGCGCGAGGAGACCGTGTTCCACCAGATCATGTGCCGCCTGCACCCCCTCCGCCTCCGACTCCCCCAACTTCACGATGTGGTCGCTCGCAGCTCGGCAGGCTTCCAGCTGCAAGGCTCCATCTGTCGGGTGGGCTTGCATCGCCGCGACGATGGCGGCCGCTGCCAGGTGCGGGTCTGCCCAGGAGCCCCCCTGTATGGCTTTCAGGGCTCTCAGCTGCAGCGCACCGTCTGTCGGCTGCTCCGCCATCCGTCTCAGCAGCTCCTCCACAGTCTCCTCATCCTCAGAGCCCTCGATTTCCGAGCTTTCCTCGGATCTCGAAGCCTGTTTGCCCTCCGTGTTCAGCTCCGTTGCAGGCCACAATGCAGGCGTCACGGCAGCTGTGGAGCGGCAGCACAGCATTCAGTCCGGCACGACGGCTCTGTGCTAGGATCGTAAACGTCTCCTTCAAGCTTGAGAAGCAGGATCTTGGCTGCAGGTGAGGCAACACTTCAAACTCGGCCATGATCTGCCATGGTGGAAAGCCTTTCGACACATCTGCACAAGGACGCTCCGAGCACTTGCGAGATGTTTTTTGTGCCTGAAACCTTTGCCCCCTTGAAACCTCAAACCTCGAACCCGCCCTGCACACTGAAACCTGTCTAGGCTCCGGGGAAGCGACCACTGCGTCAGGGATGGCGTGACAAACATCACACAGGAGACGACCACCTGCGAGCACACGCAGAACTTCGGGCATAGGGTTCTGCTTCAAGGGCCTTACAGGACAAGTAGCTCCTGGCATGGATGTGACGGCAGCGCTTTGAAGTGTTCTGTTCAGCACTTACCGCCGAAGGGACTTCCGGACTCAACTTCCCAAGGAATGAGGCTGATGGGGCAGCTCTTGACCGCTCGGTAGGAACACAAATTGGCTGTTAGCGGTCGCCGGTTTCGAGGTCAGGGTTGTTGCATTGCGCGGCTCCGGCTCAGAATCCAAACGGTCCATGCAAGCCTGGAGAGTTCTATCATTCACAACGGAATCATGCAAGGCCCTTGATGCTTCGAGAGTGCGGTGAGGAGGGGAAGGAGGAGGTGAAGGCAGGCATGGCAGTCGCTAAGGCGATGGCGATGGCAACGGCGGTAGTGTCGTGACGAAGATGATGATGGTCATGATGACACAATCATGAATAATGTCCACACATAATTGCTCCTAAGCAACATAAAAGAGCGTTCCATCACAACTATGACGAGCTGTGGCACAGCTGCTTTTGCCAAACGGAAGAAGATCCTGTACCGTTGGTAAACCAGCATGCATCCAAAAACCCGAAAACAGGAAAGCTGATCCCGCATTAACTGAAGTCCAGATCATCAAGACCTAACGCTTCCAGAACAGCCCGACTTGAACCAGCTCTTCAGGGACAGCCCCTGGCCAACTTAGCCTCCGATTCCGGGAGCCTGCTTGTCAAAGAAAGGGTCGGCAGCATTCACCCCTGGGGTGCTACAGTTCACCGGCCTGGGACCACTCGGTGGGCAAGAGCGAGCTTACAGGTTGTAGAGCTTGGATTCTAGGGGCTCGGGCCCCGGATTAAGGCTCGAGCGAGGAGGACCTGAACCCTTGGCCGAAGTGAACACATGGTAAAGTTGGATGCACCGTTGTCAAACTTGAAGCCCTTAGCCTGGCTACCACCGAAATCCATCCGAGGTGCTGATCGCCTTCTGAGGTCCCCACAGATGATTCCGGCTGATGAAGGTCTGTATCCGCAGCTCTGATGCAAAGCCTCGGAGTCCGGCGGGGACCCATGAGTCGAAAAGGGCCTTGACGGACGGATCAGAACGGCAGGTGTTGAGCTGAAGTGAATCTGGCCCAAGCTCCTTTCACAGCGATCCATCTAGGGATTGGAAAAACTTCATATTTAGAAGTGAAACCATCAGAGCCACGTGTGAACTACTGCAGGGCCCCGCCCCTTGCCTCGGACCTTTCCCGTGGCAACGAGCAGCTTTCGTTCTTCAAAAATAAACACATCAAAAACAACCTCGGCCTCAAACCCGGAAAGCCAAATTCTGAAGCAACCATCACCCACGACCTTTCCCAGAACGCCAGGTAGCCTCAGGTTTTATGCCAGGCACCACGGCTGAAATCTGGGTACAAGGTCGTCGAAGCCAAGAGAAAGGCCCGCGATATGCGAGGCCCACGCAATCCATGCCGCGGCTGCACTCCTCCAGGGGAAAGTCCTTGCCGACCTCGGTGAGAGTAGAAATGAAGTGCCAATGCTAAGGGTCCTGGGTCTCGTGCTCATAGAGAGTGTCGAGTGTAAGGCTTCAAAGTCCGCCGTTGAAGAGCTGACGAGACTGGGAACTCGACAGCCTGACACCTCTCAGCCTGAACTAACCCCCAACACCGCAAAGACAGAACCGGGTCTCTTGGGCCGTGGCGTGTGTCGTTGTCTGAAACACGCAAGACTCCCAGAGGTAGGAGAGGACTACAATCACCGTGAGCCGGGTGATCCTGTCATGCGACGACAAGACTACACCAAAAGAAAGAAAGCTCACACAGTGGGGACTACACAAAGTTTCGATGTCAGGCGATCTTCATGCGGGAACTCTGGTTTTGCCTCTCTCAGGCTTCTGTAGAGTTTTCTTTTAGGATTCACGTTTAGGGCATCCATCCAAGCTATGCTCGAAGCAAGAACCAAAGCAGCCGGAAAACGACAGACAGGAGGCAACCCCTTCTGCGGACTGAGCGATAAGCATGTCCAAGCCCGCAGCACTGCCCAACTGCTGTAAAGAAGGGACCAATTAAACATAGGAGCCAATTTCGGGCCGAGTGTTGCCTCACCGCTGAAGTTGCAGAAACCCGTCAAACCGTACCCTGTGGTTTCAGGAACCATATCCCACACCTCAAGCACAAGCAAAAGCCTAAACCCCAAACCCTAAACCCCTAAAGCCATAAACCCTAAACAGCGCGGAGGGGCATCATGGCTTCCCATCTAAGCGCTTTGCCATCGGACCTCAGGCTGGTTCTTGTTATGGGAGGTCAGTTAAGTAATCATACTAGGGATCTATAGCGAATAACATGGTTTCTTGATTATGGTAACTTAGATTAAACCCGATTAACAAGAACCCAGCTTAGGTTCACTGCCTCGGGCCTTCGAGGTGGAGCTGCGCATGCTGTTGCTATAGTGGTGGCATTCCGGTGGTGACGTGATGTCCCGGAACTGAACGCGAAGCCCTCAGCACCAAAAACCCTGAACAATGTAGATCATAGTGTACGTATATATATATATATATATATACATATATACATATATATATATATATGTATAGTATCTTGTCAGTTTCACAATATTTCTGTAGTATCTTGGAGTATCTTATAGTATCTTTCTTAGACGGAAAATAGAGCCGCAGGCACGCAAGCACGGCAACGCAAGCCCGGGCCAGGGCCGAGGGCTTCAGAAGACCGGAACCCGGACCCGGGGACTCTCAGCGAGGCACACTTCGTTGACTTCGATGTCGAAGAAGTATAGCCGCTTCTCACGGATGGCAAACCTCAAGCGCTCGAAGTTGAGAGTTTTGTTAGTTTTGGGCCTTCTTCTCAGAATAATGCTGGTGACCCTTCCTCACTGACCTTCTGATCCTTCACAGCGTATGATCATGCCTCTCATCACCATCATCGCAGGCCGCCCAGGAAGCTTTTTCGTTTGAGGAGCCCAAAAGGCCTCGTCGTTATGGCTGTCTCATATACTAACTTACTAACTGTGTGTATATATTTATATACATATACATATACATATACATAGACGCTATGTACTATATAATCTGGGGCACGAGCACTCCGGGAAAGAGCACCGGAAGCAGCGCAAAACGCTTCATGACGATCTCCACTAAGGCCCAACTCACGCCTCGGACTTTGAGCTTTAGGGCTTTGGGTAAAGGGCTTTGGGTATAGGGCTTGGGTTTAGGGCTTAGGTCTTGGGGCTTAGACCTTGGGTTTAGGGCTGAAGCCGTCTAGGGCCCGGCGCATTTTCGGATGTGGTGGGCTCCGGAACCCTGCACAGAAGACGGCCACCCAGGAAAGCTCACACATTTAGGGTCTAGGTTTTAGGGTTTAGGGTTTATGGTTTAGGGTGGCATGCATGTCGAAGGAAGCCGAAGCAGAGAGGCACCAGAATCTTCCTCAGGGCTGTACCCGAGAACGCCCGGATGTGAAGCAGTCAACAAGTTCCCTTCTCGATGCTTCGCAGTACTGCTCTCATTGAACAAGCCGAGCAACGGCTTCCAACAGCAATCCGGGCCGCTGGCTCATCAGAATTGCAAGGACGAACATGATTGCCTGGTACTCCAGGGAGCTAAACCTGGCGGATCAAGCATAAACCAAAGTGCACGTTAGAAACAGGCGAAGACTGGCACGATGGTCAAAAGAGAAGCGTGCAGAAGATAATCTGTGAGACGGGTCTGGATTCTACGAAGCTGTGCCAGCAACGGATCAAGCCATGACAGGACTTCGACGACACGATCGCCACATGCCTCCTTCATCCCAGGACGAGCCCAGGGGCCTCTCAAACCACTTAGGCCCTAGAAGCGTAGAAGCCGCTGAAGCCTGAGCCCCCAACCCTAAACTCCCAACAAACCCCTAAACTCCTAAACCCTAAAGCTTAATGGCTCGAGCCCTGGGCCCTGGAAGCCTCTGAATCTGAAACTGCAGAGCTTCGGCCTGGTGAGACCATTGGAGTCTCCAACGATGATGGCCATGGCCTGCGATGTCGGGTTTAGGGGTTTAGGGGTTTAGGGGTTTAGGGGTTTAGGGGTTTAGGGTTTAGGGTTTAGGGTTTAGGGTTTAGGGCTTGGGGTTTGGGGTTTGTGGTTTCGGGTTTAAGGATTAGGGTTTGTCGGTTTTTTGCGGGCTCGTTTCCAACTGCTGAGTCGAAGCCGAAATTCCCATACCGGGAGGAGCCTAGGTGATTGCTGGGGCGATGTCGGGTTTGGAGCTTAGGGTTGAAAGAGGGCACAAACCCCGAAACGCAAAGCCCTGCACCCTATAATATAACCCTCAAGCCTCAAGCCCTACGCGTCGCTGTCGCGCCCCAAAACACCCTGAAACCCGAAGCCGCAAAGGTGATCTTATCATGGCTAGCACGAACTCTGTCATTCACCGAGCCCCCGCAACTACCTCAACATCAAATCCAAGCATACATATCATATGGTATACCATACTAGAACGTCAGAACTGTTTATGTAGTGAACACTAGAGGGAATCCTTCTCCTAAGCCAAGCTGAAGGCTGTCCCATGAAGACTCTAGACTCTTCATCCTATGAACATCCCATATCTGCCACCTCTCCATGTCGCACCCCCCTAACTCGCAAGGTCTCGACCCAGAACTCTCAAGCAAAAGCCGCACGGAAGACCCCCGAAACCCTGAACCCTGATCCCCCCCAACCCGAAAACCCGAAAAAGCGAGAGGTCCTTGCCTGACTTGGCCACGCGCCCTCGTCTCTACGAACTACACTTTTCGAAACACAGCTGCGGAACTGCCGAGTTTCGGGCAAAGGGGCTCGAAGCCTTGAACGGTTTAGCGCAAGATTCAGGATGGATCAAGTTTAGGTGGACTTACCCAGGTCATCCTGGATGAAGGGCCTACAACACCCAAGTTTCTTTTACATCTCTATTCGATCTTGTATGTTCTATCCTCTATGTCACTCTACGTTATATTCTGCATTGAGCATTGCACATCCAATACTATAGTGGTCGGGGCATGTTCTGTTTCAAGACGGAAGATTGGAAATGGCTCGGCGCCGGAATCCTGATGAGCCTTTAGGGCATACTCTCTCTCTCCCTCTCTTCTCAATTTCTCTCTCTCTCTCTCTCTCTCTCTCTCGGTTGACGGTTCAGGGGTTCTTGAGTTGGAGGCTGAAAATTCGTGAGGAAGAAAGGTGGAGATGAGACTGGGGCGCCTGAAACACCGAAGTTTTTCATTGCAGTTCCGAGTTCGAGACGGAAGTGGGAAGCGTTGGGGACGAGCATGGGGGCAACGATGACTGCAAGTTCCCTTGGATCGTTCCCCCGCTTGAACTCAGCCCAAAACACCAAGTCCACAAACCGATTGAAGTCGTCACCAACAAAGGATCGCTTATAATTATAACCCTTTAACACAGCATCCGAAAAAATGGCAACCTGGAACGACGAAGACGTCAAGAGGGACCCATGAGTTGAGACCGGCCCCCTTCCCCCACTTAGGGTTTAGGGTTTAGGGCTTTTGGGCTTTTGGGCTTCAGGGTTTCCCAGACTTTGGCTTTAGGGTTTAGGGCTTTTGGGGTTTTGGGCTTCAGGGTTTAGGGTTCTTTAGGGCTTAGGGTTTAGGGCTCTTTAGGGTTTAGGGTTCTTTAAGGTTTAGGGTTCAGGTTCCGGGTTCCTAAACCCACGCTTCCAGCTTTCTCCAACTCATCTCCGACCCATCGAAGCGCGAGGCCGAGTTCAGCCAACAGCGCCCCTAACCCCTAAACCCCTAAACCCTAAACCCTAAACCCTAAACCGGGCGTTTGCAAAGCCAATGCGGGGACATCGGCGCGTTAGCGAAGGACGCGATGAATGCCGACGGAGCCTTTTTGCAGAAAGCCTAAACACGCTATGAGCTGAAGGGCATGGTCCAAGGCAAGATGCATCCGCAATTCTCTAACCCCAAAAACCCTCAAAACTAATGAAACCCTGAGATATTCCTGCGGGTCCTTTAGGCCACGCAGTCGGGATTCACGGCATCCATGGAATCATTGCATGAGGGGCACTTTGGCTCCCTGGATGGACCCGCCGGGCACGGGACAGGCCAACATTGAACACACTGAAATTCTGAAACCGTAACACCCAAACCTAGGTTTCGGGACATCTTTGAAACCAACTAACCTTCTCAAAACCCAAACTGTGAAACTCCTGCTCCCTAATCTCTAACCCCTAAACCCCTAAGCCCTAAACTCCAACCTTGAACACTCAGAGGCTGGAAGGCACGCTACCGACCGGCAGTAGGCGGCAGGAACATCGGCCTCAGAGCCGAGCACGGGTGCATGGATATTACAGAAAGCAAAGAAATAGAAAGAGAGAGAGAGAGACGGACGGACAGACAGATAGACAGACAGACAGACAGACAGACAGACAGACAGACAGACAGACGAACGAACGAACGAACGGACGTATGGATTGATGGATCTATGAAGAGGAGAGCAGCTAGCGCTGAAAATCGCACGAGCCGAAGCGCGGCGACGTTGCGGATGGCCCGCCAGTAGGAGATGGACCACACTGCAAGGCGATGGAGCCCTGGGGTGGCAGGGCCAGGGAGCCTTGTGGCGGCCGCTGCAGTGCGATGGAGCCTTGAGGAGGCAGGTTCTGTGGAGCCATGGATCCGGGTGGCATGGAGCCTTGGGGAGGCAGCTGCCTTGGCATGGAGCCTTGCGGAGGCATTCCGCAGAAGGATCCTTGAGGTGGCAGTTGTGGGGCTATGGATCCTTGCGGTGGCAAGCGCTGCGGCGCAATGGATCCCTGTGGTGGAAGGTTCGGCCCGAAGGACCCCTGCAAGGGGCCTTGTGGGTTCTGCGGTGCTATGGAGCCTTGAGGCGGAAGCCGCCGTGGCGAGATGGATCCTGATCGAGCCATGCTTTGTGGTGCTATGGAGCCTTGTGGTGGCAGCCTTTGGGGTGCGATGGAACCGTAGGGTGGGGGTTGCAGGCCCTGTGGCGAAAAGGAGCCGTGAGGGGGCAAGCTTTGGGGCGCAATGGAGCCATAAGGTGGCGGCTGCAAACCGTGCGGTGAAAAGGAGCCTTGGGGGGGGAGGCTCTGGGGCGCAATGGAACCGTAGGGTGGCGGCTGCAAGCCTTGTGGCGAGAGGGAGCCTTGGGGGGGCAGGTTCGGGCCAAGGGAGCCCTGGGGAGCAAAGCTCGGGAACTGCATGCTCTGCGGCGCCACAGAGCCTGTTGGCGGCAGCATAGCACCTGCTCTGGAGAGGAGCCAACACGACAGAAGCCGAAGCAAGCATGCCACCACTCAAGGGACTTGCATAAGAAAGACAATAGTCCCAACAAAAGGTCGTCCACATCTGTGCTTCCCCAGATCAGTTCCCGCCAGGGCCTGATCCGTAGGATCCTTGTGGCCAGCGTGCCTGCTTGACACAATACTGTGAGAAGAATCTAGCTGCACATGCTCCAGAAAGGAGCTCTCCGGGCCTGTAGCTTCGGGCTCAGGATTCAAATCTGAGGGGCTTTGGGATTCTCACTTCTTGCTCTACGTCCCCCCCTCTGTCTGAAGGGCTCCGGAAGCTTCACTAAGATCCCCTCTCCCTCCCTCAAGGTCAAGAGCTATGACCAAAAACATCTGCTTCGAAGCCAACCTAAGACGAAGCCTCCACGGCCAACTCTTCAAGCCCAAAGCCCGAAAGCCTCAGGCCTTAACCTTCGAAATCAACCCTTTTCGCAACCCTCAAACCTCCACCGAAGCTTCTTGAACTTCCAAGCCCCAAACTCCCGAAATCTCAAACCGCCGAAACAAAACTCCAAGCCAGACCAAAGCCTAAAGTACGGGCTCAACCCTGGCCCTTTCCCCCCCCAAACTCCTAAACCCGAGAAGCCTGAAGCCGTGACCCGTAACCCTAAACCCCTAAACCC
>CAJNDV010025380.1:39512-52489 GCA_905221635.1 Symbiodinium sp. CCMP2456 | reverse complement strand
GTTCAGGGTTTTGAGTTTAGGGTTTTCCTGTAGACGGCCCAGCCCATTGCTGGCCTCCCGCTACATTCCCAGACCCCAACGGCCGCTTCTTACACTTTCACGTTGTAAAAGACCAAAAGAGCTTTGTTAAGGTAATAGAGGGGGTCCTGGAAATATAGAAGCCTAAATTACTGCCTATATCATTCCTTAGGTTTCCGTATTGTATTTTATAGTATATACCCCCCCCTCCAAAAAAAAAANNAAAATCCTATTCAAATTATTAAGGCCCCTATATTATAGCTTCAGGGTCAGGGCCTGCCTGGTGTGCCAAGGGCAGATACCGTGAGCTTCAACGCTGTCATCGATGCCTTCGCTGCCAACGGCGATGTGGGGAAGGCGGCCATCGCCACAAAACCTCAGAGTTGGAACCCCAAGCCCTAAACCCATACATAGGTTTAGGGTTTAGGGTTTAGGGTTTAGGGTTTAGGGTTTAGGGTTTAGGGTTTATATATAAAGCCTGAACCCCAAATCGAAGCTCCTTGACCCCGGACCTGTAGCAGAGCCATCTGTACGGGACAGGATTGGAAGATGCGTCGCAAATCTGTTCGGAAGCTTGTCCTGAAAATTACAGAAGCTCGAGTTTCCCACTGTATTGGCCTCAATAACTAGAATAGGACTTTGGGAGTTCTTCTGCTCTTCGTTAATCATTATGTTCCCTAAACCCTAAACCCTAAACCCTAAACCCTAAACCCTAAACCCTAAACCCTAAACCGGGCGGGAACTTCATGCCTCCTTTGGTTACTTTCGGGATGTGATGCTCATGGTTACCTCGTCCTTGCTAAGACGTGGTGGAATATTGTTAAGGCCCCTACATTAAACCCCAACACCAAACCCTGAACCTTGCGGTCCTGTCTCCTTGAGCCCAGCCCTGTGGGCCTGAGCCTGAAACTCATTTTGGGGTTTAGGGTACAGGGTTTAGGGTTAGGGTTTCTAAGTTTAGGGTTTAGGGATGCAAAAGTTCTACATACCGCGGAAGCCAGGAAGTTGGAACATTATTACCCGCATCCCCTTAAGGTAACCCCAAGGGTCCAAGTACCTAATAATCATCTACTCTCCCAAATAGTAACCTACATAACTACTATATGAAACCTAAGTACCCAATTATTGGGTCCTTTGGACTCTTAGGGTAAAGTATAGGAGATCGGGGCGCTGATCCTCCCAAACCTTCCGAAACCTACGGCAGGCGCTATCCTTGCTAGACGAGATGTCTTGCAACGGCCGAAACACCGTTCCCACGCCAGTGTCGGGGACTCAGACCACCTCTTACCTGAAACTTAAGCCAAAGGGTCCATGTACCCAAATAGTATATACTTTGGCCTAAAAGTAATCCCTATTCGGGTACTTCGGGGCCAAAGTATACACTATTTGGGTTCATGGACCCTTAGGGTAAACCCAAGCATTCAGGCTCGATGAATTCAGTAGGGGCCTTTGAGCAGTGACCACACCGTAAACATCCTCAAGCACACGAGTTCATGGTGTCCTACAACCCGGGCTAGCTCTCGTCGAACTACCCGGCTACAACCCAACAAATCTTCAATATGTTATAGGGGCAGAAGCATTATGCGTTGGTGTATGTAATGCACTGTAATGCAATGTGAGGAAGAACTGCTCGATCGTCCAGCTCCTTCATCATTCATGCTTTAAGCTGCGATGTTCGTATCTATATAATGGATGAAGTCTTGCACATTTCGAGCACCCGAAATTCCCTGGCATGTACACAACAAACCCTAATCTAGGAAAATTGTTCAGCAAGTCTTGGATTTTTCTCTTGGTTCAGAGCAGGGGATCCTATGACTCTGGGGAAGTTCGGTTCCCTAAACCCTAAACCTTAAAACCCTCAACCCTCAACCCCTAAACCCTAAACCCTAAACCCCTAAACCCCTAAACCCTAAGTTAGAACCAGGACTTCTTAAGCAGGTTGCTCCCCAAGCCGCGCCAAAAGTGCACTGAATGTCAAAACTCAGACCCTCGGCTCTGAACCGTCAACTCTAGACCCTTAAGCCTCAAAGGAGCCCTTAAAGGGAACCCTTAAGGGAACCCTTAACAAAGGAGCCTTTAAAGGGAACCCTTAAGGGAACCCTTAACAAAGGAGCCTTTAAAGGGAACCCTTAACAAAGGAGCCTTTTAAGGAACCCTCCCTCCCGACAGTCGTAGACCAAAAGTCCTAAACCCAAAGCCCTAATGTAGAGGCCTGAATAAGTAGAATAGGGTTTTGGGGGTTCCTTATTATAACTATAGTATACAGTATACTATACCCCCCCCAAACCCTATTCTAATTATTAAGGCTCCTTTGCTAAACCTGAATGAAACGCACGCGCTGCCCCGGAAGGACCTTCAACTCGGTCCTGAAGGCCTGCGCCAGGCGACGGCGGTTTGGACGCTTATGGGCATAAGTTGGGTTCAGATTTTTGTTTGGGGTTTTAGGGCTTAGGGTTAGCGCTACTGAGGATTCAGGGTTTAGGAGGTTGAGGGTTTTAGGTCGGGTTTGGGTTTTGGCACGGGAGCGTCGGTGTAAAGGGTGAGATACGTTCTCTTAAGAGCACAAGTGTTCTGGAAGTCTGCAAAGGTTCTTTCAAAGGTGTAGTGGTTCTAGAAGGTTTATATCAAGAACGGCGCCATCATGAATAAGGAGGTTTCACCATGAGAGTTGATGGAGCTTGTAGCATAAAGCTTATCGTTTCAGGTTCATCTTCTCCTAAGCCCTGAACCCGAATAACCCTAAACCCTAAGCCCTAAACCCTGAACCCCAAACCCTAAACCCTAAACCCTAAGCCGAATCTCTTCTTTCTCGGGTTCCCTGCGCCCTGGTAGGTCCGGCGACGTGGCGCGAGCAGACGCCGTGCTCGCAGACATGCGAAATCGGCTGGGATCTCGGGGTAAACCCTACTTAGAGGATCAGGGGACTTAGTAAGTAGGGTTATAAGCACCCTAAATAGGGTTATAAGTAGATATAACCAAAGTCATAGTTACCTTATATTACTTATATCCCTACTTACTAAGTCCCATGATCCTCCAAGTGAGCCCCGCAGCCATCAACCCTTAACCCTAGTCGACTTTTCAGTGATTGAGGCTTCGGGTTTGGATTCGGTGATAGTACCGAGTAGCGTCGCAGTGGTGATGCTACTCTCAGTAGGAGTAAGAGTAGTCTTAGTCGTCGTCGCAGTCGTAGTACTCGAAGTTCTCGTAGTAGTTGTAGGTGGTACTCGTCGCACTAGAAGACGACTAGTGTTACTACTAGAACTTACTCTAGTAGTACTACAGTACCAGTAGTCAATAGCAGGAGTAAGTAGTACTAGTCGAATCCTTCGTCCCTGCCAGCGTTTCCAATCATCTAGGCCCACGTGCCGTGGGTAGTAGAAGTAGTAGTAGTAGCAGCAGCAGCGGAAGTCGCAGCAGGCGCGAGTACTATGACTACTTTGAAGCAACGATAGCGACGACGACGAGTTCTACTACAAAAGCTTTTCGTGCAGCCTGAAAACTCGAATGAGGCAATGCTCACCGGACCTCATCAGCTACAACTCCGCCATGTGCGCATGCGCGAAGGCTGGGTCGGTTGCCATGGGGGATTGTACAGTAGCCTCATAGCAACCACTAGAATTACACCATTCCCTATAGTAACCGCTAAAGTACCCTGATAGTAAACTGATAGTACTCCTTCTGATAACCGTGTGTGTGTGTGTGTGTGCGTTAATAGTAACCCTTATGGTGCCCACCAACTTCGGGGCCAACGCCTTGGAGTCATGGTTTGGGGATTTAGGGTTTAGGGTCTAGTTTAGACTTCAGAATCGAGGTTTGGGACTTGTCTGCGAATGCCGTGTGGCAGTTCACTGAACCGGTGGCTGTTGCTGCTGGTGCAAAGAGCATTGCCCTCATGGAACACTGGTGTTGAGGGAGGTGCAATCACCGTAATTCCAATGATAGTGGGGGACATTATTTCCTGCGTACTGATGCTCATCCACGCCATAATCATCAAAACAGAAATGTGTCATGTCAAGACTAATTTTAAGAACGTGCTTCTGCAACAACACCAGAATTCAGAAGAGTTAAGGCAACACCTAAAGTTAAAGTCGATCTACCGATCTACTGATTAATCATGAACCCTGAAATGTCGAAAACCTCACCCCTTGAGTTTCAGAAATGAGAGCTACCGGGTTACCGAGCAGTGGGACCGTTGCTTTGTAGAGGGAAAGAGACCCACATCTTCAAGAGAGATCGAGCATCCGCCAAACCTGGCGGTCCTTCTCGGCCAGGCATCTGATGCCAGGCTTGGGGGGCGGCGGGGGTGGGGGGGGGGGAGGGTTGGGAGGGGGTGCCGGGAGAGTGGAAGAGGGCGGGGTATGGCTCTCAGGCTTTCCAGGCGGTTTGGGCATTTGGGATGAGGATGGGCTTCGAGGTTTACGTGCGTAGTTAATGCGACGTACGTCAAACTTAAGCATGGTTAGCATGTACCCTAAGGGTCCATGTACCCATATAGCATATACTTAGGCCCCAAAGTACCCAAATAGGAACTACATTAAAGCCAATGTATATACTATATGAGTACATGGACCCTTAGGGGTAGACACCAAGTCACGGACTCCATTTTACGGCAGGGCGCGGCGGCTTGAAAGCACCTTGGATCTTGCTGTTTGTTTGTTCGGAAGATGGTCTACTTTTAGACCCCTTTTTTGTACCAGAGACGCTGCATTCTGTAAGGCCAGTAATCACGGTCCTTAGGTTGAAGGTAGGTAGCACAGAGAGAACTATTGATGTGTACTGCGAGATCAGATGCTGAGGATGTGCCCAAAAATCCTCTTCTAAGTATTCAGGCAGCTATGCTGAAGACCATCCCAGGCCCCAAAACCCTCACAGGCACCCTTGTAGAAAATGTGTACAAGCCTTGTTCCGAGTATTCAGGCCCCTGTACTCATGGAAACCCTAAACTCTAAACCCTGAACTCAACTTAACCGTAAACCCTGTACCCTAAACCCTTAAACTCTAAACCCTGAGCCCTGAACCGTGAGCCCTGAACCCCTACACTTTAAACCATAAACCCTGAACCATAAACCCTAAACTCTAAACCCTAAACCCTGAACTCTAAACCCTAAAGTCTAAATCATGAGATCGCCCAAGTCAGGCGGGCGCAGGAGCTGCGGCGAGAGATGCAGCAGAGGCCCTAGACCCTAAACCCTAAAGGCAGTCCCACTGGTTTGGGGATTTCGGGGGTCTCGGGCTTTGGGGTTTAGGGCTTCGGGGCCAGGGAGTCTCAAGGAAAGGCTCAAGGATTGAAGATGTTTTATGCTGAGGAGGGTTTAGGGTTTAGGGTCTACCCGGGAATTCGGGGCCTTTGTAGATTTCGGCACTTTCCCATCTGAATGATATCTCTTGAAGGAGGAATGCCGGCCCAAGCATCACGCCACTGCCCAGAGCACGTACGTGGAAGTAAGATGAAGTAAGGCAGTTATAGGTAGAGTCAGAGTGATAAGTAGTTTATCCCGAATTGGGGTACCTATAGCTCTGCTTACTATGCCATTGATCCTCCAAGTGCATGGCTTGGTAAGGGCTCATAAGCAGGAGACCCTATTTCAACCGGAAATGAAGCCCGCACCCCTGAGCCCTAAATCCTTATTTTTAAGCTTTAAACACCTTAAACCCTTAGAGGAACCCCCCACCCTGGCCTGCTCTTCAGGGATCTCTTGCCAGACCTGGTCTCCTTCAACACCATACTCAATGCCTGTGCTCGAGGAGGTGGGCCTCCAGGAGTCTGGATGAAAGTCATGGGGCCTTGCGAATTAGAGGACGAGGAGTTATCTGCATAGGCTTCGTGTAAACCCTGAACCCTAAACCCTAAACCCAAAATTCCCCAAAATACTTCTACAGAAACATACGCCGAAGTCCTGGTGAAGCTAGGTCCACCCAATTTTGGGAATTCCGTGGTGATTGGCAGGTGATGTGGCCGAGGCGCTGCGGGTGCTTCCTCAGTTGGAAGCCGCTCGCTTAAGGCCCTTGTCTGTCGCCCTGCACCGTCCCAAGCAAGGTCTCAAAGGACCACATCCTAAACCCTAAACCCTAAACCCTAAACCCTAAACCCTAAGGGACCCTTACAGCAGGAATCCAGAAACCTGAATTTGCGAGATCTGTGATGTCGCTCCGGGACTCCAACACACACAAAGAAGCCCTCCTAATTCTAGGATTTAGGACTGGGTTTAGTGTTTAGGGTTTAGGGTTTAGGGTTTGAAGTTTAGGGTTTAGGAATGCCTAGCAGGAAGTGCAATAGGAACCAGCCAGCGGTTTCTGAATCAGTATGGGGGCCTGAGCTATTAGCAACATTACTGCTTGTTGGTGTTTTGTGGAAACTGTTGCGCTGTGATTTTCAAGTAAAGCCTGGTCTAACTGTCTTTGATGTCATGAAGGCCCCTAGGCCCTGTACTTATCAGGCTCCCATGAAAGAGTTCTCCTCGTGCGCAGGGGGTTGATCCTTGATTCGGGCGTGGGGCGTAGAGCTTAGAGTTGATAGATTGGGGTTCGGGGTTTGGTGTTTAGTACAGGTTTTACGGCTTTAAGATGTAAGGAACTTGTAACAGGGTGTCCAAATCAAGCGAAAAGAGTTTTCCGGTCTTAGGTCTTAGATCCAGGACCCGTCTTAACCCTACTTGTGGCTCTCTTAAAAAGGTACCTTGTTCAGAGGGTCTATTGTTCAACGGTCCTGCTAATCCTAACTCTTCACCTGCGCAGCCCGGATGTCTTCAGCTACAGCAGCATCCTCAACTGCTACGCCCAGGCCAGGGATTTGTGTGTAGACGTTTGAGTTTTGGGTCTTGAGGTTCTACCTGAGCTGTTCAGCGGTTTCCGGGTTGTGTCAGGTTGGTAGGGATCCTTGGTCTAGGGTTTAGGGCTTAGTGTCCTTGTACACGTTCTCGACTATGTTATTCCCGTTGTATTGTTACACTACTTCGACTGTCCGAAAGGATGTTCAATGTGGACCTTCCCTAAACCCTAAACCCTATCTAGGAGCCAGTCTTTAGTTGGTGTGCTTCCAACCGAAGGGCATTGACGACCCACTCCGAAACGTGTGCTAACATCCAGAAGTGCCCGAAGTCCGGGGAAGCCTATCAAACCCGAGGCGGTTGTTGACGAATTTAGTTTGAGTTCTCAGGGCACGCAAAGACTGTCGTTTACGAGGTATTCCCATTATGGCAACCTAAACGCTTCTTTAAAAGAGCCCGAATTTAGATTAAATTCATTTATTCCCAATATGGCAACTTAAACACTTCTTCAAAAGAGCCCAGGAAACTTCGGTTGGAGGCTTTAGGTTTTCTGAAGGCAGATTGTTGGGGCTTCAGGGCAAAGTTCTCGGTTTGGGGTTCGGTATACAGAGTCTCTTGTCTAAACACCCTTGTAGGATCTTGTGTAGGTAGATATAGCAGATCACATGCTTAAGTCAATGTGATATGGACGATTCCTCGACCAGGGATTTGTGAAGGCCAATTACCAAATCCCTATAGGCATGTGTTTGCGTGCGTCCTTCCCTCGTCATGCTCGAATCGCGAGCGTAGAACTTTGTGACATGAGCACGCATTGCGGTTTTGGGCACATGCTGATTCTGGACTTCAGAAGTGCAGTCTCCATTGGAGTTCCTCTTTTGGGATCCTAAGGTATACTAACCATATGATTGGTTCAACCTAGAAGCGGGATTTCAATGGAGACTAGAGGAAGGCACGGCCTCCCGCACGCCAGGGGGCCAACGCGACAGCGGCGCGAGCAACTCTGAGTGAGATGCGGGAGAGGACCGGGGGTGTTTCTGCGCAGGTCGACCTGGCTGGGTTTTTCACAAGAATCACCCCCTAAACCCTAAACCCTAAACCCTAAACCCTAAACCCTAAACCTCACCCCAAAACCCGAAACCCGGAACTTGGCCCTAAGCCCTAAACCCAAAACCCTGAACCAGTCCCCAGACAAAAAGGAGCAGCCTAAGTTTTAGGCAAACCCTAAACCCTAAACCCTAAACCCTAAACCCTAAGAGTAGTTGAGGGCCGAGGATTCGGGGTTCGACGTTTGGCTGTGTCGCCCAGTGGGGTGTCTAGGGTTTAGGGTTTAGGGTTTAGGGTTTGGGACTACTGTCGACGCCCCAAAAATTCCAGCATTATTTTGGGTGTTCTTTATTATAGTTAAAGTTATAGTCTATAGGGGCCTAAATAATTACCCGTACTATTTTGCGGGTTCCTTTTATAGTATAATCAGTATGATATTAATATGCCCCAAAGCCCTATTCTAAGAATTAAGGCCCCTACATGAAACCCCTATTGTAACTCTCATGGAACCCTTTAAAGCAACCCTTAATGGAACCCTATTCAAATTGTTAAGGTCGCTACATTACGACCACGACCCCGTGAAGCGAGCTAGACTGAGGGGCCACACCTTCCCTGCAGGCTGCAGCGACGGTTTAAGCTTTAGGGGTTTAGGGTTCAGGGGCTTAGGGGTTTGGGGTTTAGGGTTCAGGGGCTTAGGGGTTTAAGGTTTAGGGTTTAGGGTTTAGGGCCTCAGTGTTTAAGGGGTTTAGAGTTTAGGGTTTAGGGTTTTAGGGTGTAGGTCGTAACCGTCGACCCTAAAACTCTTAACATCAACGGCCTCTGCACGTCCCTACCCCAGTGACTTCCCAGAGATCCCAGTACCTCTTGCTTAAGGAATGCACCTTAAACAAATCTAGGGGGCTCAGTGGTATGATTTGAGGTTTATTACATGTTCCTTACTTACGGGGTATTGTGCTGTTCAGATCCTCTTCATCAACCTTCGGGGGGCTCATTTAAGGTATTCCTGAAGTAAGGGGTATCGGGCTCTGTGGGTTCAGAACCTTTTCGCTCAATCTTTAGGGGGCCGAGCCCAAAAGACACGCCTTGAACTTGTAATCAAACTCAGCTTTCAGGGTTTAGTACTCTAAGATAAGTCGCTGATCGGCACCAGGCTTATGCTACATGGTTTAGAGTTTGGGGAAGATTGGGCGTGCACCCAGAAACATGCAAATGGCACCAAGGAGTCGGGGGAGTGCCACCAAAGGCGAGCATCACAATGTCAAAACTGACAGGACGGCTGGTGACAACCCTTATCCCCAGAACCCCCTAAACCCTAAACCCCTAAACCCTAAACCTACCCTATACTGACACCTTGAATCCCACAGGCCCTGAGCTCGAAAAGCTCCAACGAAACCTCATCGGATCTTATCTCCGCTAGGACGCTGCAGCCCAACGTCGTCTGTTTCAACGCAGCCCTCAATGCGCACAGCCGTGCCGGCGATCTGGCTGGACTGGAGGCTTCCAGGGGTTTGGGGCTTCGGGCTTTAAAGGGATTGGGTTTAGGTTGAGGGCTTAGGGCTTTGGGTTTAGGGTTTAGGGTTTAGGGTTTAGGGCTTGCGGTTTAGGGGTTTCGGGTTGAGGGGTTTTAGGGTTCAGGGTTTAGGTTTTTTGGGGCGTGCAGGGTTCAGAGGTGTTGAGGATGTATGGGAACTGAGTTTTTGGAGGTGTCTGACTTAACTCTCAAACAAAAACCTTCACCTTCAACCCTAAACCCTAAACCCTGAACCCTAACCTAAAAAAACCCTAACCTTCAACCCGAAGCCTTCAACACCAAACCCGAAACAAGGTTTGGGCATTAGCAGCTAGAGCCGCAGCCGCTATGAGTGAGTACGATTTAGATCCCAAGCTCCTCCAGCGAGGGTTTCAACTTTTGGGCCAAGTTTACGGTTTAGGGTTTAGGTGCTCAGGGTTCAACTTTTGGGGCAAGTTTTCCGAGTTTAGGGCGCTTAACTCTTCAACTGTTGGGCAAGTTTTGGGATTAGGGTTTCGCGGTTTAAGGCCGGCAAAAAAAAAACATAAGTCCCCAACGATAGGCCCTCCACAAGTTCAGAGGTGACAGTGTGAAGTTCGCCTTTTTGGGATTTATGGCCGGTGTCTCGAGCCTCTCCGAGTGCGCTGAGGGTTTTTGTGTTTGGGTTCCAAACACTAAGAAGGGTTTAGGGTTTAGGGTTTAGGAATTCCGCTGTTTGTTTTGGTGGGAGGCTGGGGAGGAGTTCGGGATTCGGGCTCGACTCGCTTGTCCGCAGAGTGTGTGTGTGTAACCCTAAACCCTAAACCCTAACCAACGCCTAAACCCGCCCGTGGAGTCGAGATGGCCAGGGCCTCCTGCAGGAGATGCACTTCGAAAGGGCGACGGCGGCGAGTTTACGACTGCCCTGGTATAGACGTAACGATAGCAGTTCGTTTGCTTATCTTATTGCTTTTTATTTTAATCACTCTCGTGGTAGTAGCAGCGGTAGCGGCAGCAGTAGCGGTAGCAGTAGCAGTGGGGTACAAGGAACCCCAGCAGCGACATCATCAACACCAATGCCTGACCTAAACCCTAAACCCTAAACCCTAAACCCTAAACCCTAAACCCTAACCAATGCCTGACCTCGACTGGCAAAGCCTTGGGCTCAAGTGCACTTCTCCGAGCCTCTTCGCTCGATGAAGCGTGTAGACATGAAGGTTTGCCAACGTTTAAGGCTTTGGGGGCTAGGTGTTTGCGGCTTACGGCTTTAGGGCTTGTTGGACGACTTCAACTTTCATGGTACAAAGCCGCCGAAAATCCAATCTCAACCCTGAACTTCTAAAGTCCACACCCCTAAGTCGTCAAACCTCGAACAATGCAAGCATTCGCCCCAAACCTTACAGCCTGAAGCCAGCAGCCTCCACGGCCAACATGTTTAATCCTAGCTGGGTCTCAGTGAGGAACAGTTCTTTTACCCCGGACACAAGGGTTTGGGGGGTTGTAGGGTTGAGGATATAGCGTTAAGCAATACCCTAAACCCTAAACCCTCAACCCTAAACCCTAAAATCTCAAACTCGACTCTTCTGTTGGTCCCTGTGCGCCGGGCGCCATGGATGGCGATTGAGCTCGTTCTTCGCCTGATATCCCTTACTCATCGAAGTCTCCTTGGGGTTTAGGGTTTAGGGTTTAGGGTTTAGGGCATCGAAATCTCCTTGTGCTTCCTTGCCTGAATAATTACCATCATTGATAGCTTTCCTCAGGGTTCCTTAATTTAGCAATTTATGACTGTACTATGATATACCCCCCAAAATACTATTGGAGAGGTATAACACCCAGAAACCTGCCCCCTTAAAGCCTTTCCCAATCCGTAAACTGTAGTCTGAGTTCGAGGATGCCCAAACCACAAAACCCTTGGCCCCCAAACGTGGAGATGTAGGGTTTAGGGTGTAGGCCCTAAACCCTTAACCCTAAACCCTAAACCCTCAACCCTAAATCCTCAGGGTTTAGGGTTTAGGGTTTCCGACATCGTTGGTCCTTCATGTAGATCCGCACTCCTGCAGAGAGCCTGGAGCTCCTAAAACGAGGCATCTCCATCAAAACTCTAGGCGTCCCGCTTTTCGGAAATAGGGTTTAGGGTTTAGGGGCTTTGGGTTTAGGGTTTAGGGTTTAGGGTTTAGGGTTTAGGGGGAAATAGTGGTATGCCGTGCAAAGGCCAGGCGATCGTTACTCTGATTCCAGGCGTTTTTGAAGAACTCGAAAGCCTTGAGTTCAGCACGATCCCAGAAGTTGTCATGACGTGCATAACCGTATATCTCTACCTGAAAATGATCTCCAAATCAAAGTCCCGAGACAGCACTATCGACTGCAGAACTTCTTTCGGTGTTGTTGCATACAGTCACCTATCCCTAAAGCTTACACTCTCACATCAGAAGCTTGTCCCAAACTACAGAGAAACACCTAAACCCTAAACCCCTAAGCCCTAAACCCTAAACCCACCCTAAACCCCTAAACCCTAAATGGCAATAGCAACATTTCAGAGGCCGGTCCTGGAGCAGTTGTCGTTGTAGTGAGACACATCGACCACTGAGGCGTCCATGGCCGAACATGAGCAAGACAGAAGCAGGCGGGCTACTTTAGGGGCCTCAACAATTACCTATATGATCTTGGGGGGGCTCCTTGTTGAAAGTAAAGTATAATGGGCCCCAAATTAGAACCCTATCCTAAACCCTAAACCCTAAACCCTAAACCTTAAACCCTATCCTAATTAATTATGGCCCTTATATTACTCCCAAGCCGTGTTCTGCACATGTAGGCCCCCATCTTCCAAGCGACTCCTGAGCTCCCGTTTCCTTACCCTCAAAGGACTCATATGGGTAGTTGTCAAAATTATGGTCCCTTTTTCAGGGTACCCTAAATAATAGGTGCCGTATTATAATGAGGACCCAAAAAGGGACCATAATTTTGACAACCACCCATATGTCAAGGCTTTTGGGCACAACGACCCTATTGTATATAGGGCTTCTGGGCTATTTTGATGCTAAGGGTTTGAATCAAGCAAGATATCGCAAGAGACCTTCAACGTCCTCAAACTATACAGGGAATTTGAATGTGAACTGAGGCATACTTGTACCCTAAACCCTAAACTAAACCCTGAACTACCTAGGCCCTAAGCTCTAAACCCTAAACCCTAAACCGGGTTAGTTAAGGGTTTGGGAGTCTCCGGGTTCCTTCACATGATTAGAATAAGTTTCCGCGCGTACGATGCGCTAAGTCACTGAGCAAGCTAACCCTGGTAGTCCCACTGCCTTCACAGTAAGCAGCATCCATAGCGCTATCGTGCAAATCTATTAGAAATAACTAGTAGTAATAAGTAATAAGGGATAAACGGACTGATAAGTTAAACCTGTTGGCCCCNNCCCCCCCCCCCCCCCCCCGAAAGAACCCCAAGGTAATCTAGAATCTAGACCATGAATGTAGTACCCTTGTGCCCTTTGTGTTGTTGGGTTCCTTGTTAAAACTGAAAGGGTGCTCTTGTCGTTGTGGGGATGCCGGGGCCTCTAGGTAATATCTAGTTCGGGGCGATGGTTGCTGCATACTGATCCCGAAAGAGCACCTACCCGGGTCCGTCCTCTACGGGGGTAGTTCTCTGAATTAGGGTC
>CAJNDV010025380.1:25965-39412 GCA_905221635.1 Symbiodinium sp. CCMP2456 | reverse complement strand
GTGTAGGGTTTAGGGTTTAGCGGTTAGGGTTTAGGGTGCAGGGTTTAGGGTTTAGGGTGTGGGGTTTAGGGGTCTTCATCATTGGAGCGCGGGTTTTCAACAGTTTACAATAGGACCCCGAATCCTAGAGAAGAGTGTTGGTAATTATTCAGGCTTCTATCATATGGGGGTTCCCGGAAATAGGGGACCCTAATATAGTACCCTAAATAGTAGGATCCTTAATATAAGGACCCCCAAAATAAGGTACCCTAATTTTCGGAAACTCCCATATGAACTCCGTGAGCTTCAAGCCGTGAATCCTTCAACCCGAACCCCCCAGATCCCTGCAGCACACCCTATAACCCTAACCGAAACCCTAACCCCTAAACCCTAAACCCTAAACCCTAAACCCTAAACCCCAAACCCTACCGTAACCCCTTGCAGGATAACAAAGTTCCGAAGCCGTGAGTGCCGGACTGGAGGGCGAACTCCCCCCGGAGCCCTCATGCAGATCGCCTTTCTGTGGCTCTTGGTAAGGCTTTGGGTTAGGGCCGCAGAAACCACATAAGCAAAACTTAGGATAGGGACATCCCATATAAACTCCCTTATAAGGAAGCCCAATAAAGTAGGGACATCCCTATAAAGTGCTTATGCTTATGTCCTTAGGGGCTAGTGCTGAAAAGCCTGCTGAGGAGTCAAACGGGTCTTGTAAGTTTATGCGGGTTCTGCCTTTTCGTTAGGGTTTAGGGCTTGGAGTTTGCGTGTTCGGGGCTGAGGGTCTATGGGGCAGCTTAAGGGCTCTAGGGTTTAGGGTTTTGGGTTTGAGGTTTAGGAATTGCGTGGATGTGGGCTTGAAGTCCTCCATTAACGCCAAGAGAAAACGCCAGAACCCCGGGGGACTCCGTCCTTTGAGTCCAAGAGGGTCCATATAATCATAACGAAAACAACCCTAAGGGCCCAAGTACCAATTGCCTAAGGGCTTTGGAGCATTCCTGGGTACCTAAAATCATATAATCATAATTATGGACCCTAATCATAATTATAAACCCGAAGGGTCCAAGCACCCATTGCTTAAGGACTTTGGAGCATTTCTGGGTACCGAAAACCATGACTACCCATAGGCCCCATAGTAGTTCCTTTTTGGGGTTACCTTATAGGATTCTACATATGGGTGGTTGTCAAAATGATGGTCCCTTTTTGGGCCCGTAATATAATACGGCACCTAATATTCTAATATTTAGGGTACCCAAAAAGGGACCCTAATTTTGACAACCACCCATATGAACCCCAAAAAGTAACTACTTTAGGGCCCATGGGTAAGGACTACCCTAAACCCTAAACCCTAAACCCTAAACCCTAAACCCTAAACGTGAAGGCTGGGGGCTGACCAACATCATTCCTGAGGGTTCGCGATAGTGACATTTTTGAGGGTTTAGGGGTTTAGGGGTTTAGGGTTTAGGGTTTAGGGTTTAGGGTTTAGGGTTTAAAGCCAGTTTAGGGTTTAGGGTTTAGGGTTTAGGGTTTAGGCTTAGGGTAAATAGGGTTTAGGGTTTAGGGTTTATGACACTTGGGTTTAGGGCTTAGGGTAAATAGGGTTAGGGTTTAGGGTTTTTCGGTCACATATAGACACGATTCAACACCCCGTATGACAATGACACCCCGTGTCTTTCCAATGATCCCCTGCCTAAACCCTAAACCCTAAACCCTAAACCCTAAACCCTAAACCCTATCCCCTGAACAAATCTCTTTTCAATTCCAATCATACTGGCCCCGAGGTTTCTCCCTCGCCCTAAGCCGCAAACCCAACACCCCAAAAAAACCCTGACCCCTAAGCTAAACCCTAACCCTAAACCCCTAAACCCTAAACCCTAAACCCTAAACCCTAAACCCTAAACGTGAAGGCTGGGGGCTGACCAACATCATTCCTGAGGGTTCGCGATAATGACATTTTTGAGGGTTTAGGGGTTTAGGGGTTTAGGGTTTAGGGTTTAGGGCCAGTTTAGGGTTTTTTTTTTTTTAAGGGCCCTTTTCCCAACTGCAGAACAGGTTCGAATTCCTTACCAGGAGGAGCCTGTTATTGGGGCCTCATGTTCACAGAGATAAAGCTAGCATGTACGCTGCGACCAGACAGAGGCCCCAACAACGTGACATTAAAATCGAGCTACATCGACTTCTCTGCCGCATGTTAAGTGGAAAACTAAGCAAACTAAATATCTGAAGTACAAGCAGCCGAGAAGATATCCGGTAGTCAGCTTTCGATATCAGAGCTCAGCATTACTTCCCTGTCCCTTCGACTTTCTGTTTTCCCGGAATCGCTTCGGGAGCAGATCTCCTCGGTCTGTACATAGCGAGGTGCCGCAACAGCTTTCCAAGTACACCAACACCAAATCCCAGATGCAAGATTCACAACAAACGAGGCGTATATGACCCTATTTCTGCTGTTGCCCTGGCGGCCAAAATTGCATCCTGCACGCATTGAGTCGTTTGTTGACAGGCCGGAAAGGAGTAAGTCACTACAGGAAGTCATAAGCTTGACTATGCCTAGGTACTCAACATACGACTCTTCACTAATCTCGCGACTCGTCTGAAGGCTCTGTGCCGTCTCCATGCTTGTCATACCATAATCGGCCGTTATAGTACGGATCCGGGTTCTCATATTCGTGTTGTGGTTCCTGCTGGGTCACTGTGGGGCGGTCGGCTGCATTCTCGGTCTCCTCCACTAGCATCACTGCGGGGCGGTCGGTTGCGTTCTCGGTCTCCTCCACTAGCGTAGCCGCTGCAATCGCTTCGGCCTGGCCGTCATTCGAAAGCTCGCTTGGACACTCCAGACTGAGCGTGTCTCTGTTCTCGAGGTCCTCGTAGATCTCCGGCGGGATGTCGTCCATGCCCCGACGTCGATCCTGCGCTTCCTGCTTGTCGTACTGCTCGTGGAAGTAAGCCAGCAACCCTGTGCCCCCCACCTGCACCACTGCTTGCGGCGAGACTGCTCGGTTCATCCACCTGTTGTACAGCTCTCGGGTGGCTGGCTTGTTGAGGTCGTAATAGCGACGTGCAAGGGAAGGCGTGGCTGGTGTGCTCGAGGAAGAGGCGGAGGTGCTCTTGGGTTCAAGGAGAACTTGAGGTACTTCCGATTCCGGAACCGGTTTGCCGCGCCTCGTCCAGGTGCCCGGGGTGGTTCTGGGTTCCGCCTTGATGTGCACTTGCACCTGCGTTCCAGAGTCCAGCTCCCATTCCCATGCCCTGACCTTTCTTCCCGCCTCAATGCAGATGCCAAGGCACATCCTTGTTTTGGGCTTGGTCTTGCTGAACTCCATGGCCGCCTGCATGATGGAGTCCTCCTCGTCCTGTAGTTGTGCCGCCTTGAGCTGTTCTTGATGTCCTTCCACGACCTCCGCCAAGTGTCGGTAGTACATCTCTTCCTGTGCATCCTGATGCGCCTCCTCGGCCTCGCGGTTGATCTGTTCCTGGTCGGTGAGTCTGTCCTCGATCATCTGGAGCTCGGCCTCGACGTCTTCGTCTGTTATCTCCGGTTTGCCTTGTAGGCGTCGCCACCACATGTTGACCCACTGGTGCTCGAGGATGAGATGATCTCCTTGTTCCTTGGCGGGGGTTTCCTCGTTGATTGCCACCAAGAGACTCTCAAGCAATGACCTGTCCACGGCCAAGGGCCCGTCGTGGTCGTTTAGGGTTTAGGGTTTAGGCTTAGGGTAAATAGGGTTTAGGGTTTAGGGTTTATGACACTTGGGTTTAGGGCTTAGGGTAAATAGGGTTAGGGTTTAGGGTTTTGCGGTCACATATAGACACGATTCAACACCCCGTATGACAATGACACCCCGTGTCTTTCCAATGATCCCAAACCCTAAACCCTAAACCCTAAACCCTAAACCCTAAACCCTAAACCCCATCCCCTGAACAAATCTCTTTTCAATTCCAATCATACTGGCCCCGAGGTTTCTCCCTCGCCCTAAGCCGCAAACCCACAACCCCAAAAAACCCTGACCCCTAAGCTAAACCCTAACCCTAAACCCCTAAACCCTAAACCCTAAATCCCTAAACCCTAAACCCTAAACCCTGAACCCTAAACCCTAAACCCTATAAACCCTAAACCCCAAACACGCTACCATGTTGACCCCTCTGGGCCTTCTTCTGCAGGCGGTTGATGCGGAACCGCGACCTCGCCGTAGCCACGCGGATACTTCTCCCAGGTCCTCGGCACTTCCCAAAGGATCTCATTTAAAGTACCCGCAGGCCCGAATAGGGCTTAGGGTTTAGGGTTTAGGGGCATAGTAACATGGAGGGTTTCTATATTTGGAATTTTCATTATGATTCGGGGAGGTACCGCTTATAACAGTACCTAGAAGACCCTTTGGGGGTTAGTATCGGCCATGCCTGCAACGATGGCATAGCCATAGCTGGTTGCGGGTTTGCGGTATTGCCTGCGTGGTACATGGTTTAGAATTTTGCTGCTGCAGGATGCTAGGGTGGGGTTGTATATAGGCTGTTTTTAGAGCTCTTGCACCTGGGTGACAGCAACAAAGAAGAAGGGAGTTGCCGCTTCTGTCGCAAGGCCAACAGCAAAGCTGCGACTCATCTTAAAAACCGATCTTGTCCCGGGGTACACCTAAACCCTAAACCCTACACCGTCCCTGCGGCACATTCGTTGTCCGCCCAATGGTTCGAATGGAAGGTGGGGGTTTTGGGGTTAAGGGTTGGGGGTTTAGGGGGGCTTAGCGCTTGCGGATTTAGGGTTCAGGGTTTATACGGTTGGCATTGCTAATCGTTCTTCCGACCCCTAGAATATAGAAGCGGTATCAAGTTTACTGCAGGGGCATTGAGAGTGAGAATAGGGTATGGTTTGGGCCGTGGCGTTAGGTCGGGAGATTTCGTGGGGTCCAGGGCTTAAGCTGTATTGTAGACCCCTGAGGAATAAACACCCATGTAGGGTATAGGGTTTAGGGGTTTAGGGGTTTAGGGGTTTAGGGCTTAGGGTTTAGGGTCCTTGAACCAAATAAGGATCCCAAGCCCTAAGCGTCAAACCCTAAACCGCAAACCCCAAACCCTGACACCGCCGCATGAACCCGTACACAGCGTATCCTCGGGCCTATGCCCAAGCCCCTCAACCTTAAACCCTAGGCACTGAAGTCGACGCTAGCGCGAAGCCCCGATATCAAGGTAGGTCTTTACTAAGTACATGTGTCAGTTCTACCTTAAGAACCCAAAACCCATTTTTTGCAGGTTCTTATTATGAACCCTAATTATAGGAATTATAGGTCCTGGTGGGTTAAGGTAGACCCAAAAACCCCTTTCAACTGAGGTCTAGACGGGTCTCCTCAGTTTGCCCAAGCCCGGGATTCACCGCAGGTCATCCGTGGTGCGCGAAGATGGTACTCCAGTTCTCTTCGAGCAGGCAGAGGGTGCGTACCCTAAACCCTAAACCCTAAACCCTAAACCCTAAACCCTAAACCCTAAACCCTCTGCTTTGGCAGGGTGCAGCGTTCAGGGACCACGGTTTTCGGAGGCGCCTGCCTCTTGAACAAGGTAAACGGTTTAGGGTCTAGGGTTTAGGGTTTAGGGTTTAGGGTTTAGGGTTTAGGAGAATTGCATCCTAGTCCCCGAGCTTGAAGCCCCGAAGCCCCATAAACTCTGGGGCCTTATCCCTAAACTGTGTTACCCCAACTAAGATTATGATTGGACCTGGAAGTTCCTCTGTTTATCTAAGGGTTTTGAAAGTCCGGTTACATTTTGGGGGCTTTGGGGTAAAAGTGCCTCAAGTAGGGTTATCCTAATTATAGCCTTACTTATAACCTTACTACCTATAGTCTCCATTGTAGTTCTTGTTTTGGTTCAACCAAACATATATATTAAGGATTTTCTAAGGTATCCCCAAAAAGGACCTACAATGGAGACTATATATAGGTAAGTCCCATGAGCCTTTAAGCAGCCGCCAGACCGAGTCTCCTCTGGCAGAGCTGCGCGCTGTGCTTCGGCTCAGGTTGGGTTTTGCACGTTTTTGAAATCCCTAAATAAACCCTGAACCCTAAATCCCGAAACCCTGAACCCTAAACCCTAAACCCTGAACCCTGAACCCCTAAACCCCTCAACCCTAAACCCGAAACCCTGAACCCAAAGCACTAGGATGAGGTTTAAAGTTTAGGGCGCTTCTGTGGGAAAGTGACGCCCAATCCTGCCGTTTTAGGTTTTGGGGATGTTTAGGGTTCAGGGTTCATGGTTTAGGGTCTTGAGTTTAGGGGTCTAGGGTTTAGGGTTCACGGTTTAGGGTTTAGGGTTCCGGTCTAGGGTTTAGGGTTCATGGGTTAGGGTGTAGGGCTTACTACATGCTGGTAGCATTTTACCCGCACCGAAACTCCTCTTCACCCTGCCAGCACATGGGGGGGAAGCTTTTCCTTTACCATCAAGGGACTCATATTGTTCAAGGCTTTTGGGCCCAAAGACCCTGTTATAAAAGGCTTTTGGGCTATTTTGATGCTAAGGGTTTTAGACGGGTTGAAAGGAAGGGTGGAGGGATGGATGGAGGGGCAGTTGGATGTATGAATGGGCGGATGAAGAGGTGGATGCAAGGGTGAGATGATGTTCGGTGTTTTTTCTCGGTCTGTCGATAGCTTTGGGGACACTCGTTCTCGAGTTAATTTGTGTTTAGACAAAACTCAGATTCAGATTCCATAGGTCAAGCCGAGAGCTGAAAGATAGTCTCGGCTTACAAGCTGCCACTCACACCCTTCCCACGCTAAGCCGTAGACCCAAAACTGCATAAAGCCCTTGTTTCTATCACCCAACTGAGACTGCGGCCCAGGCATTCTCTGCCATCGCAGACCCTTTTGTTCTGCGCACCTGAGCCTGGAGAGAGTAGGTGTCGTGATGTGGTGTGACTGCATGTGTTTGGAAACGATCCTGGTTTGAAGACCTGCTAATATTTAGGGGCCTCAACAATTACCACTACTATTTTGGGGGCTCCTGACCACAATCATAGTATAAGGGGCCCCAAAACCCTATGTTAATTATTACGGCCCTTATGCTTCCCTAAACCCTAAACCCTACCTGGCAGACACTTGCAATCGCAATCACGGGTGTTTTTGGCGAAGCGGCCTCGATGGTCGGAAGACTGCCAGAAGGAGTACCCCCCAACCGACGAGTACTGAGTAATACAGGGGCCCT
Source organism: Symbiodinium sp. CCMP2456 (assembly GCA_905221635.1). Taxonomy (NCBI): domain Eukaryota; class Dinophyceae; order Suessiales; family Symbiodiniaceae; genus Symbiodinium; species Symbiodinium sp. CCMP2456. The sequence continues at coordinate 32,260 of CAJNDV010025380.1, read as the reverse complement.
TAATAGTTACCCGCAACATTCTTGGGGTTCCATATTATAACCATAGTATACTATACACCAAAACCCTGCTAATTCTTAACGCCCCTACGTGATGGGAGTTTCATTACAAAAGACACAAACCCCCGACAATCCGGATTTCTGGCTCTGTGTTCAAGCTTGAAGGAATGAATCCCTATGTCGTATATGAACCTCAGACTAAACTTAAACCCATTTAGTGTCCATTTCGTCTTTGAGGTAACTTGCTCTTCTACTTGGCGTCCAACTGGTTCTACACCTACGACTTCAATGGCTTCAATGGGCATCAGCCGCCGAGCTGACTTCACTTCTCGGCAATGGCCCTCCAAAAGCCACCAAAACAGACTTGCGGATAGTATAGAGGCGTAACAACTTAGTAATAGCATTGCTTCGGGCTACCTGGCGTGCCGCTGTTTGGGGCCTATGCTGGCATGATGCAGTGTATGTTACGGTGCACACTATGTTAGATGGTATACATACATATACACGAAATCGAGAATATCATTCAAGAAAACGTACCGATAGCAACGTGGGAATCCAATGTAACATGATATAACACAAGACCGTACAATGCAGTAGGACATAGTACAATATAGAAGAGATACTGTTGATGGACAAAATCCTGCTTGACCCAAATATAGTATAGTACCATACACCCCATAGTTTAGGTATATAAAGTCATGCAGGATTTTGTCCATCAACCGTATGACAGGGCATATCCACACCCAGGCTGTGAAGCCTTGCTTGACACCCCATCCCTATGACAGCTGAACCCCTACCAAAACCTGACGGGAGTTCATGAAGGCAGGGCTTCCAATTGATGAGTGTGTAATATACTGGCATTTAATAAATAGAATCGGCCTTGGGGGTATATTATACTATAATTATAATAAGGAGCCCTCAAAACCCTATTCTAATTGTTGAGGCCCCTAGCAGGAGATGTGGCTTCTGTTGAAAGTTGGTCACCCCAAAACCCTTCAATCCCTAAACCCTAAACGCTTCAATGCCCCTGAAGCTGAAGGTTCAACGTTCGCACGCGCGGCCTGAACTCTGCGTCTTTCTGGGCAGCTCAGATGCTTGCAGCGTGGCGATTTGGCAAGGCCATTCCGGGCTTTGGTTAACCCAAAGGGTCCAAGTACTAATATGATAGCTACTTTGTAGGTATATGGGCCCCCAAAGTATATACTATACTATAACTTGGACCCTTCCGTTAAGGCCCCACCCGGAAACGTGTAAATAATGGGACATGAGCAGGAACACGCTATCCAATTCTGTTTACGACTAGAACGCAAGAAGCAATCAGTGCGCCGCACTGTTTGAGGAAGTAGACGGATATATATATATATATATATATGTATATACTTACATATATATATATATATATTTCTATATATATATATATGTATGTGTATATATATATATAGCTACCGCTACCTTACTTATAACTCCACTCCCTAAGTCCGATCCTCTACGTCCAGGTCCTCGATGCCGACGGCCCCGCAAAGCTGCGAGCGAGGCGGGGGCGGACCACGCCGATCTTGTCCGAGAGAAGTTAGGGTTTAGGGTTTAGGGTTTAGGGTTTAGGGTTTAGGGTTTAGTATGCATTTTAGTGGGTTCATATACCCTAGGGCTCTAAGGACTCATAGTCTAAGGCTTTTGGGCCCAAAGACCATACTACATAGCCCTTTTGGGCTGTTTTGAGCCTTAGGGATAGTGGCAATTTAAGAGAATAAACCTGTTAATCCTTCCGGCCCATTATGATAGGTTAATGACCCTACAATGCAGTAGTATCGGAATGATTAGTAGTAGTATTTAGTATTCCCTTTGAACTAACAGTCACTAGTCCACCAAAAAAGTATATAGAACGCCCAATAGTAGCATCGGAATGATTCGTAGTAATATCTAGTATGCCCTATGAGTCCCCATATACACGGTATGTTGCAGCCCATAGCCCGATGTTCGGCCCCTGCAAGAGCAAAGCAATCCAGAGCCAAAAGGTGCCCCCTTGGCCCGAAGCTCTGAAACCCTCATCCCTTAAACCCGGCCCTACATCTTAAACTCCGTAAACTCTCTAAACCCTGCTATAAGGTTAATAATTACCTATATCACTCTTCGGAGTTTGTAAATATAATTATAGTACACTATACCCAGAAAACCCTATACGAATTATTAAGGCCCCTGAACCCTGAACCCTAAACCCTAAACCCTAAACCCTAAACCCTACACCATTGAACCTTGAAGCCCCTTACACCCCAAAATGTCAAGCATCATTTAAGCCCTCACCCTTAGCATCAAAAGAGCCCAAAAGCCTTACATAATAGGGTCTTTGGGCTCAAAAGCCTTATGCAATAGGGTCCTTGGGCCCAAAACCCTTTTATAATAGGGTCTTTGGGCCCAAAAAGCCTTATGTAGTAAGGCCTTTGGGCCCAAAAAACTTATCAAATGTGAGTCCTTTGAGGGTAAGGGTAGGGTCCCGAGTTGGCAAGGGCCCCGGAACACGAAGAAGCCTTGACGAGACGCCCCTCGAGTCTAGTTTCTACCCTTACAAAAAGCCTGGCTTTGTTGTTTATATATAAATATGTGTTTATATATATGTATATGTACATACATACATACGTACATACATACATACATACATACATACATACATGCATGCATGCATACATGCATACATGTGTACATGCATACATACATACATACATACATACATATTGAGGATTCCTATAAACTCTATGTTAGGGTTAATGGCACGAACCTACATGATACTAGGTTATGGTCGCACAAGGTACAACGCGAGAATGGGTTTGGTCTACCTGTTGTGAGAATTTTTCTGGAGAGAAGATCGCGTTTTGATGTTTCCTCAAGGTTCCTGGTTATACGTATGCTACCCCCAAAGCCCTGCTCGAACTATTAAGACTCCTATATTGGGGCCAGAGGTTTTGGGAGGTCAGATTAAGGGGGTTGGAGGGCTATGGCTTTTCGAACTCTGAGTCACAATTGAATAGTTCAACACCAAAACATATTCCAGCGCTGTAAACCCCGGAATAATTCCCAAATTCCTAAAGCCTTAGACAAGAAGAAGTTTTGTGGAGGCTCCTTGTACTGAGTTGACGGTTGTGAGGTGTCAGGTTCGGATTGTAAGTTGAAGGGTTTTAGGCTGACCGATTCTTTCAGACTACAGGGGCCTATCTACTCACCAATACTATTTTGGGGCCCTTATTGAAAGTGTAGTAGAACATACTCCAAAACCCTATTCTTATTATTATTATTATTAAATTAGCAGGACTTTGCCTTGCCCTAAGCTGCGTGTTTTTCCTCCCGAGCTGACAACTGACAACCCTGAGCTCTGGTGGCATTGATGAATCTTGGGGCATAGCAGATCATACTAAAGCTATAACAACGGGAGCCTTCAGGAACACTGCGATTGATGACATTTATCCTGCAATACCCCTAAGAAGGGATATACCATCATTCCCAGAGTTAAGGCTTATTAAAGTCATGCAGGGATTATATCATCAGCAGTATTACCTACTTTGGGGTCTAAAGCCTACAAACGGTACCTAGATTCTTGGGTCCTTAAAGTAATGCAGGGTTTTACATGGGGGTTTCCGAAAATGGGGGACCCTAATATAGTACCCTAAATGGTAGGACATATTCTAAGGACCCCCAAAATAAGGTACCCAACATTTTCGGAAATTCCCATACCATCAACAGTAATAAAGTAGGAACCTGAAATAGGCCCTGCGGCCACCCCCTGTACCACTCCCGACGAGCCCTGTGAAGCCCAAAGCTCCCACCAGGAATGGCATGATCCTGGCTTTAGGGTTGAGGGAGTTTAGGGTTTAACGTTTAAGGTTTAGGGTTCAGGATTTAACGTTTAAGGTTTAGGGTTTAGGGGGTTTTAGGGAGTTGAGGGTTTAGGGTTTTAGGGTTTGGGTTTTGGGAGTTGAGGGTTTAAGATTTGTATTTAGGGTTTTGGGTTTTGGGTTTTAGGCTTAAACCCTAAACCCTAAACCCTAAACCGGTTTAGCTCCCGCCAGGAATGGCATGATCCTCGTTTGCCTCGGACTGCTCACTTCCCTGGGATGGGCCTTACAGGACTGGTCTTTCGAAATGACTCCTTGGCGTTCTTCTGGTTGGCTCTTAGGACTTTAACTTTTTGGGTTTCTGTATGAAATATAATAAGTGGGCTAAAAGGGGTTCAGAAGTCAGCCAAGACTCTAGAGATCCGAGGATTTACAGCAGTTTCGCGATCATAGAGTTCCTGAGGGGCTTCACATCTTAGTTATATTAGACTCCACTTGAAAATGAACTATCTACTGTGTGTTCTTCCATAAATCTTATCTTTAATATCTCTATCATCGCGGGATCCCCATTATGCTTCCAAAGGGGCCGGGGTATTAATCAGTGGTCTACCTTACCTGCACAAACACAAAGTAGCCCTTGGTTCTGAGGGGTTTCGGGTTCCGACTCGGAATTCGATTTCAGCAGGGCTTTGGCTTTGGGCTGAAGTGTTCGGGTTCCCAGAGACTCCAAGAAACGCTTTAATTAAGGAAGTTACCTTAATTCATATTAGGGGGCCAATTATAATTCAAAGGATCTTCCTTACCCTAAACCCTAAACCCTAAAAACCCTAAACCCTAAACCTGGGATCAGGACAGCTCTAGCTTGCCTTGCGGCGGGCACATTGGTTGGGACAAAGGCAGCAACATGGAGCTCTTGGGATGGCGTAGACCCAGAGAGCCCACTATCCCTTAATTAAAGAATATTTACTTGCTATATCATACCATAAAAAAGTAGAATTTCAGGTGAACTCCTGTTTAAAGGGGTATTGGGATCTGGCCTAGAACCCCCCAAGGGGTTCGGGTCAGTTTTGTCGCTCGGGCCTTGAGGTTTTCAGGGGCCTGGCACCAGCACTGAAAGCCGGAAGAAGTTGTATGCATGTTGCGATTTCAGAAGGAAGCATTGAAGCAAGGTGATGCGTGAGATAGACTAGAGTTGGTTTGGCAAAAGAAAAGTTCGAGCAGCTCACACCATCAGCGCAACATGAGTCAAGCACCTGCCACCTTGATCCCCTGAATGCCTAGTCCTACCCTAAACCCTAAGCTAAGTCTGTTTTGGACTGAGATAGGGCACAAGCAGCGCTTCAACGAGTCCGATATTATCGATACATGTTGTTGTCACGGATCCTGAATCCTGAGATGGTTCTGTAGTGCCTGCGGATGAAGGGAGTTTAAGGGATAGTTTGTAACAGTTCACACTGCCTGAGCCGTAAACCCTTGAACTCTCATGGCCTACACCCGGCTGGGACTTTGCAACTGATCTGGGAGGTGCCCCTTGTGCTCTTGACTTCTGGCACGACGCCCCGTGCTCCTGCCGCACTTCTGTGGAAGGAGTTACATTTGCTTCAAACCTTTTTTGCAAGGGCCCCTAGAAGTTTTGAAGGTCTGGAACCCTAGGCCCTTAAAGCCCCCAAATAGTCCGTGTAAGCACGAGTTTGAGGGCGTCAGAGTTCAATCTAGGCGCCTCCTCGCTTCGGGGTTGATGGGCCCGATGAACTCTGAACATTTTAGGGTAATTGGTTCAGGTTTAAGTTATGATCGGGTGTATTGCGACTCCAAACCCGAAACCAAAAATCCCAAACCCGAAATCCTAAACCCTAAACCCTGAAGCACCCGTTGCAGTCCCCATGATGCATCACGGGACTGCCGAAGCCGCGGAGCGAAGATGTCAGCTCGGGCTTTGGGGGTTTTAGGGCTTTGGGGGTTTAGAGATTAGGGGTTTAGGGCTTGGGGGTTTAGGGTTGAGGGGTTGAGGGGTTTAGGGTTTAGGGTTCAGGTCCGTTTAGGTGTTCAAAATTCGGGCTTAGGGGTAAGTAGGATTAGAGTTAGGGGGGTTTAGGATTTAAGGGTTTCTACTTTGGCCTTACTAAACTGGGAAATCCCAGACCCGAAACACAAGCCGTAAACCTTAGCTCAAACGTGGCAGAATGCTTCAATTACTAGATGGGTAGTTGTCAAAATTATGGTCCCTTTTGGGGTCCCCTAAATCATAGGTGCCGTATTAGAGTAAGGGCCCAAAAAGGGACCATAAATTTGACAACCACCCAGATTTGTGCTGCTTCAAGGGAGTGGGAACTCTCTGCCCAGCGTGCGTGCAGGCCAATATCGGGCTCGGGACAACTAGTCTTTCATAGGAACCGCTTTGTGATTTCAAAGTCGATGTATACTAGGGGCTTAGGGTTTAGGATTCAGGGTGAAGGGTTTAGGAGTTTAGGGTT
>CAJNDV010025369.1:44467-59406 GCA_905221635.1 Symbiodinium sp. CCMP2456 | reverse complement strand
GTGCGTGTGTGTGTGTGTGCGCACATATGCACAGAGGTGACCATCGCCACAATATGATACCTAGCTTTGTGCGGTGTCAAACCTTGCACACACAAATTTCCGAAAGCGTCTAGCCGCTAGCGATGGCCCCGATCCCGGGCAATTCAAAGAGCTCTCGCTCCAAGACCTCTCGGTTTGGAACTCTAACCGCCCCACACTCCGGACTCCGAACACAGAGACAAGCCTCACTCGCAACCCGAGACCACTCGCGAAATCGAGCCGTTTAGGTTCTAGTGTTGGTGTGAGGAGCGCTATACGGCATCCTTCAGGATCCACCCTGAGGCTCTACTTCCCGTCTTGCGCACTGAACTCAAAGTCCATTCAACCCACAATCCCTGTGAAAAAGAGGCCACCTCAAGAACCTGATCACCGTTTCCCTCCCTCCTTCACCCGAGCCCATATAATTTAAAGCAGAGTCGTCAACCCGATGAGCTAACATGCATAGCCTGCATAGCGGCAAAGCACTCAACCGTAGCCTTCAGCGGCCCCGGCCTCTAAGTCGACGAAGACGGTCCAGGCTTTCGGGTTGTGCGGCTGCACCTGGCTTTTGGGGTTCTGAGTAGGGGTCCAGTTTAGGTGTGAAGATTGAATCAATGAATCTTACACAAATTTTCTGGTCTCGAGTTTGCCGAGGAAAACTGACTTGATGTAACGTCGGGGTCGACGAATCTAGCGTCCCAACCAAACAAAAATTTGCCTGTTTGCATCGTACTTCCTGACATGCTTCGCCATCGCGAACACATGAACAAGTCCCATCGCGGGAAGGCCTCCAGGAACTTGCTGTAGATGGTGCCTGGATGTAGGAGTGTTGTTTGCGACGCAAGTTTTTGGCTTGACGCCGGCTTGTGCATAAGCATCCTTGAAATTTGGTGCCTCAACTTCGCCGGCGGGGCCCCAACCTTCTAAGCACAACCGCCTGGACAACCGAAAGCGCGCGGTCTCTGTTGTCGTGCTTCAAGCGCAAGCATTGGGGAGCTGATGATCGAAATTGACTAGCGAGCGGCCTCCAAAGCGTCTACCGAAACATCGCTTCACGACGTCTTTGCAGATCAGGCGATAGGACAAGCCACTGCTTCGTGATGTCAGGGGTAAGCTTGGCAGTGGGCTCAGCTCTGGTCGTCCAGAGCCCTTGAAGGAACATGAAGGAACTCAGCGTCTTGAGCCAGGGACTTTTTCGGAGACTTGGAGATTGCCAACCGCGATCTCAAGCCCGAGACTCTAAGCCCACTCTTCCCTGTAAGTCACGATTTTGACGCTGATTTCTGCCAGGGTGCGGCAACGATCAATGTTGCCCAGGCGCATCTCCAAGTCCTAGGGGAAGCAGCACCGGGTGTATTGCTTCGGCGTGAGGTCCATTCCGCTTAATGTCGAGGGCTTTGGGTGCGCGGTTTTGGGCCCGAGCATGAAGTTATGGAAGTTCATGAAGCTGCCCGCCCAAACTCCAAAAACCTTCCACCCACAAGGGCGACCGAGTTTCCTGGCCCGGAAGCCCCTCAACTCTCAGACCCAACAACGTTTCAGAGTCTGCAGAAGCTCAGCCTTCAACGCCGAAAACCTGGGGATCCCAGGACACAGATCTTTGTGCGAAGCCGAGGTGCAGCATAGTCCAGGAAGATCCGCTCCTGCCAAGAGTGAGTTCTTTGGAGGACAATAGTGAGAGTGGAGGGCGCGGCGGAGTTCAGAGTGTTCGGTCAGCATGTCTTCCTGATGCCACACTAGGCCGACGGTCCGTTTACCCACAGAAGAGCTCAGCCAGCAGGCGGTATTAGCATCAGCCAGTTGGTCTTTGAGCACCTCTCCACTGCTCTCCTCAAGCGTCGTCAATGCCATCGACGATGCGGCCGAGCATCATTGGCATCAGCCATGCGGCCGGTTGCAGTCGGCAGACGGATCACTCATCATCATCATCATCATCATCATCATCATCATCATCATCCGCCTCATCCTCATCATCATCATCATCATCATCATCATCAACATATCAAGCCGGGCTCCGGCCACCCGACATGTGACAGCGAGAGAGAGAGAGAGTGAGAGAGAGAGAGAGCAGCAAAGAAAGCCTAACAGCCTCACGTCACACCCCAAACGAAAACATCGGTCAGCATCATCAGCATCACCGGACTCCACCACACACTCAAAGGAGGCTGCCATCATGGTGACCACAAGCCGACTGCCTTTACTCCATCCATAGTCCACGCTAAGGATTACAAGCGCCATGAAAGTCATCAGCTCACCCGAACCAAAGCCTACTCGTGCCATCAAGATTGCCAGAATCACCCGGTCGAACACGTTTGTCGATCACGCCACGAGTGAGCATCGTTGGCATCAGCCAGGCGGCCTTTCTCCGCTCGACCACACCAGGAACATCGTTCAGCATCATCAGCATCAGCTGGAAAGGAGTTCTTCATCTGGAAAGAAAGGCCAGAAAAGCGGCTGCCATCATGGTCACCATAAGCCGACTGGCTTTACTCCATCCACAGTCCAAGCATCAGCATCACCCGAACTGAGGACTACTAGCGCCATCAAGGTTGTCAGAATCACCCGGTCGAAGACTCCTCCTGCACCATGGCACGAGTGAGTCTAGTTGGCATCGGCCAGGCGGCCTTTCTCCGCTCGACCCGCACCAGCAAACAGCTCAGCACCATCAGCATCAGCCCGACGGAAGTCTTGAACTGCGGATCACCAGAAAAGCCAAACGGAAAGGAAGGCTCCATCACCCTCATCACCAGTCGGCCAACCCGTCTTGTTAGTCCACTCGAAATTTCTGTCGGCACCTACAAAATCGTCATCATCGTCCGGTTGACCCCTGCACCGCCACTGAGCATCATTGGCATCAGCCACACGTCCTTTCTCGAACCAACCATTGCGAAAAATATCGGTCAGCATAACCAGCAGGAAGGCTGGACAGCGTCACATTGAGGTCTGCTGCGCTTTCTCCATCCAGAGTCCGCAGCTCTTCCAGCGGTGGCAATTAGACCGGTAGTCCACATTCGCATCGGCTCGAAAGCCTTCTTCCATCCCAACCGTCCAATGATGATCATCACGATTACGACTCAAATTGCTCCTTCAGCTAATTCTCGTATAAAGAAAGGGGCTGTGAAGTGAGATCTGTTGTCGATTCGGACGGGCCTACAACCCTGATGCGACGGCTCAATCATCTTCGAAGGTAGAAACGACCGACCGAAATAGGCCCGGGAATCCTCCTTCCGCTTTCGAGCTCAGCGCCCAACCCCGGAGTTTGGGAGCGTCGGTGAAGTGAAAAGCTTGCCAATGGTGAAAGTAACACGAAGGGTGCAACCAATGAAGATCCCATTTCAGTTCGGCTTAAGAATGAATCTGTCACGTCAGCCTCAACAGTCAGATATCCTTTGCACAGCCGCATGAAGCACCCCGACACACAAGTCTAATTGGCGAGGTTCCTCGAGCCACACAGACTCAAACCCTGCACCGTCCAACACCCGAAGAAAGAAGGACCCGAACCTAGCATTCGAATTAAGGGTAGAAGCAAACCCTAAAACCAATCTGCACCGGACAGAGCCGAGTTTGACGACACGACAGAAGACCGAGCCGAGCCCCACCCCTCCGGTCCGCGGCCTTCTGACACTCGGCAATCGCGCGGCCGAAAATCCGCCGAGCACGATCGATCTCCAGCTGTCGCACCTGCAAATAACAACAACAACAGAAAAAGCGCGTCACGTCGCTATGGCAGGTCGTATTTGGCAAAAAAACGTGATAGCTGTGTCAGCAATAGCTCCTGGGGGCTGTTGACTGCAGCGGTCGCGGCGTTGATGGATTCGGCGCAGGCTTTCGAGCTGAATGATTGTGGTTGAGGGCTTGGTTTTTTTTTGGAACGGGGGAGGGGAACATGGTCCCTCCGCGAACTGAAACCTGCCTGTGACTTTTAGTCAGCCCCTGCTGCATCCGGGACCATGATTAGGCTGAAACAGGAAATGAGTTCAACCAAAGAATGTGCCGACTCCGAAAAACTGATGTAGATAGACTCAGACTGGACAGTCTTTAGGTGTAGATAGTATGGAACAGTGCTGAGACTTTGTGATTTTGCTTATCATGTCAATCGGAAGCGCTGACAAGCTAGTGGACTTAACAGCAGCCACACCCACCCCAAGAGCGCCTAGTCACAACTCGCAGGGAATGTTTGTATGTGTGTGTGTGTGTGTGCGCGTGTCTTTCATTCTGCTTCCGTGACGTGTCGAATCCTCTCGTTCTGTGATCCGGGGTGCCAGGAGCAGCAGAATTTGATTTGTGGATGCCTGGGCCTCTGAGGCTGAGCCGAGCTTCATGCGGGTCTCGGGTTGCTTGTTGGAGGCTTTCAGGGATGGGTCGGTTCAATTTGGGTGAGCAGTAGATGAAATCGGCGAAACAGAGGACTCTGAATAGACTACCCGCAACCGAATCAACCGCCCGTTTTCATAGGAGTCGCACGGTCTCAGTAGGCCAATCATACTCCAAAAAAGGTCTAATTCAGATGATCGAGGTAAACTGAAACCCGTGCTTCGCGCAAACAGCTAGTGACGCCGATCGCCATCACATTCATATGAAATCTAACAACCTTGAATATCAAGCTCGATGACCAAACACAGGAACTTCCAATGCACCTCGAACTCAGCATAGAGCTTCCACACCTCATCGGCGGCAACACATTTGGCTTCACGTCAAACCAGCTTCTATGCGGGGTTTAAAGGGTTTGAAGACTGGACTGTTGTGGGCTTTGGAGCTCACTTGAGCCCATCGCACCTTGAAAGCTAAGTTCCTGGACTCCAGGTAGCTTGAAACATTGAGTGGCACAGGCTCTGAGACCTGTAGGGAAAGGAAGTCGAGAAGCCACTGTATTTCCCACACCTTTGTAACGATTGCGCATGATGCTGCTGATCTCTGGCATCGTGTCTGTCCTACCGAACGCTCTCAGTGCATCATTTAAGTCTTAACTAACCCAAAGTCTGAAGCCCACTGTGTCGAGTCTGTAGGACGTATCGACGGCGCAAGTTTGGGTAGCATCGAGGCTTCAGGCGCTTCCGCGAAGCTTAAACGTGACCACATCAACCCTCTATAGAATCCCCATCTTTCTGTTGGTGTCTCCTGAAGCCGAAATCATAAGCCCTTCAGTCACTTCAGACCGACAAATCCTTAAAACGACAAAGCCAGAACCTGGACACGCCTTTGCAAAGGAGAACTGCTTGTGCGGGACCATCTTCAGCAAGGCCTCACTCTTTGGCTTCGGTTCTGGGTTTTTCCGCCTTTTTAGGAGTTCAAGTCTTGTAGAGTCTAGAAACTTAGGGTTCGGATTTCAGGCATCGATTCGGGGTTGAGGCCTCGGGTGGTCGAACTGAAGGGTTCGGGGTGGAGAGTTGCGGATTCATGTCTACCAAGCTAGTGGCGACCGACGACGCGCAACCTAAATCCCTTCCTTGAGCATGGTTTTTGCATGTTATTACCGCAGAGGCCGCAGACACCTAAAGTCTAAAGACAGAGATGGTGCTCTTGACCGTTAACTGGTTGACACCTTCCTGACTTACGGTCTGACTAAGCAGGACTTACGGCCTGACTAAGCAGAAGACTGTGACGGTGCAGAAAGCCTGAAGCCCTTGAACTCCCTCTGAACACATATAGAGCTCAACATCTCGGGGTGATAGCCTCTTGCTGTCAAGCTGGCTTGGCTCCTACAAACTCAACGAAAGCGCCGACCCGTAAGCACAGACCCGAGACCCTCCCTTGACTCCATAGAACCCACCACATGTGCTATGCGAGGCCTGCGACTGGAGCTGTGAACGTCCAAACAAAAAAAAGCTCTCGAAGCGCCTCAATCATAAACCTGACACTTGAGGTCTGAACATCGTACACCGCACGCGCTCTTTCAACGTCGCCAGTCTGGAGCTCCTGTCCATCCCCGCAGGATTTGGGTTGAAGAGTAATTATGTTCGGAATTTCATCAGCTGATCATGTTTGCATGTCTGATAGATTCTAGATTCCATACCCTGCAATATCTTAGACCCTAGACCCACAACCCTAAACCCCGAAAGCATCTGAAACTCAAACGTGGCACTGTCAGCTTCAGTTCTCCGAAGTAAGAAGACTCCGAAAACATGACGCAGGATATCTGATCCCTAAACCCTGAAGCCCCAACATCAAAGAGGCCTATACTCTAACACAGTGAACTCGTGAACCTCGAGCGAACGCCCTCTCAAACCTTGCCGGCCCCTGCACTCAGCCCCCTTTCTCACTGCCCGCAGCACGAATTGCACCAGGTGCTCTGAAAGCGGCGCAATGGTGGCAACCTTTGGCTAAGGTTCTGAAAGGCTCTAGAAACTCTGGGCTTCGAAATCGACATATCCTCGGGGAATTCAGGCTTCACAGTGTAGGTTTGGTTAAAGGGGTTTGATCCGGTTTGGGAGTTGGCGCCAAGGGTCGAGACTCGAATAGCTTTCGTGGTCTTGGGACTTCGGGAGTCGGAAGCCTGGGCTTAGGACCCAAACCCTTCCAAACCTTGGGTTTTCCCTCGACATGACTGCGCAAACCCGTCTCCTATCCACAAAACCCCGAACCAGTACCGCTAGAGCTTGACCCTGCTGTGGGAATAGTCGCGACCAACAACATCGAAACCTCTTCAAAGGACCAGAAACCGCTGCCTTGAACCCCACAAGCTGAAGTCTTCAACTCATAGACCAACACCCCCAAGGCACCAAGCCAGCACACAACCCCAACACCCAACTCTAAGCAAAGCCAAGGGACTCGAACCCTTGGGTCAGGCATCAGGGCTGCAGCGCTTTGGGCAAGGATACGGCCTGTTCCAAATTCAGCTGTTCAGCTGCTTTTGTAGACGGATTCAATGGTCTGGACTTTCGATAACTCTGTGCAACGCGTGTCCAAAACTCAATGTGCTGGCTTCTGTAATCGTCTTGCGGTTGGGCGGGTGGGGTACGGTGTCTTGTGCATGCTAAATGGTTTAGGGTGCTGGGGTCCCCTGGGATACCTGGCTCATGCAAGCGATCAAACGAAACTGGCTTGCAAATGAGTTTGCAAACCCACTATGCCTTGGTATGGGCAGGCAGGCAAGGGGAACAGTGGGCACGTGCTGGCAAGCATGGCATGCATGGTCATGTGCTGCCACGAATGCATCTGCCTTGCAGGTCGCAATGAATTGGGGATGTTGAGGCTAGGAGTTCATTTTTCAATGCCAGGCATCCTTGCCAGGTTGCGTTTGATGTGGAGAATGATGGCCATGGCAGCTATCATGAGGATCATACTGGCGATGCCAGTACACTGGTGCCGTTGATGATGAAGATTTAAGCAGAGGAGGAGCATGATGAAAACGATGATGAAGATTACCATGATGATTGTTGTGATGGCGATGACCAATAAGAGAAGAGGAGGAGGACGACGACGACGAACCAGGATAGGAGAATGCAAGGGGAAGATGATCGGAATGAGGATGCGGGTGAGGAAAAGTATGCGAAGAGGGTTGTGACGGGTTGTAGCTGTAGTAGAGAAGGAGGAGCAGGAAGAGGAGGATAAGGAGGAGGAGGAGGAAGATGCTACTGCTAGCATCTACTACTACTACTACTACTACTACTACTACTACTACTACCACCGCTACTACTACGACGAATACTAGCCTGTATACTGGTACTCAGGCTATACTAGCACTGGTACAGTACGACTACGAGTACTGGTTTTGATTACTCGTTGTAGCAGCAGCAGCGGCGGCGGCAGCAGAAGCAAGGGAAGCAGTCGTTGTCGTCGTCGTCGTTCTGCCATGACTGGATAATTGAATCCTACCTGCGCCCTTCGTGTCGTAGGCCGTGGCCAAGGGATGCAGCAGCTCCACTTGTTGCTGCCACATGCATCTCTGCTCCATCTCCTGGCATTGGGTTTACCCGGTGACGGCTTCCTACAGACAAGGCCACAGATTGCCCAGGAAAACAACACAGGCCTCGAAGGAGAACCCTCACCAAAAAGCTGGTTGTAATACAGTGCCTAGACGCTCGGGCTCAGTAAGTTTCATAAAGAGCTGCAGCAGTTTGCGGGTCTGCTTGTACGGCGCGATCAAATCAAACGGTGAAACCCTAAACCTGGAGAAATTAAACTTTAAACCCCTGAAAACGGTCACGGTTCCTATTTCTTATGCTACGAGCGAGAATTAGACCCTCCTCAGAAACTTTGTGCTCACCCGTCCATCAACAGCGTGGCCAGTGTCGAGCTGGAGCAGCTTGGCCGGATCCCACGGTGGCACATCTCATGCCAGATCTGGTCAGAGCTTTGTGGCTTTGTATTCGTAGGGATGCAGCCCGAACTTTGGGCCGACAACCTGACACCCCAAACCTCTAATCCCAACAGCCTCACAATCAGACAATGAGTGAAGGCTTGGGGTTGCAGCTCTACGCTTGATGGCGTAGGAAGCAAGGAAATGTCTGGAACAGGTAGAAGAATCAGGACACTAAGGGGACAACTCCGCCCGGTAACTCCGAATCTTTCCAGACCGAGGAAGAGGTCAAGAATAGCTTCGCGACACCGAGCCGAAGCATTTGGCTTTGCCTCATCTTATGATAGCCACACCTTAGTCTGTGAACGCAGGGCACCCTGAACATGGAACTTAAAGCATATCCCAAGTGAACCTGGAGAGCACAAACTGCACGCCTCCAAGGATTTCTGCCATTCACGCGCACTCCTCAGCTGAGGCTCGAGGGTTGGGCTTTCGGTTTCAAGTCAGCCTTGGGCCCGTGACGCAGACCATCTGGCTCCACAAGCCATGTCCCGACATCAGAATCACTACAAGCAAGAGCAAAAATCAGAGCACGAAGACTGATAAGACTAGTTTTATCAGCAGCTTCACAAGGACTCTAGAGTTGTGTCGAAAGCAAGGAATGACAGGGCACCTGTAGGGTTGAGACTTTTAAACTCTTGAGGACTCTGCCAGGCTCTAGGCCTGTCGCCGCAGGGCTAGGCTAGATAACAGGATCCAACAGCAAGCCACCCCTGAACAGACACTTAATTAGGCACTCTGAGCTGCATCGGGTCTCGGGTTTGCGGCTTCAGGTCCAACTGGGGCTTCAGTATGTCGGTCTATGATGTGCTTCGACAGACTTGGAATTCGGCGGGCAGGAGTCGCTTGTGTCACGGCCAGCACATGCAATTGTGGACTGCTCGGTCATGCAAACCGATGCCTGCCATCCCTGCCAACCCTAGCCCTCAAAACTCCAACCTGGAAGCCTCTGCTCTGAATGCCCAAATCCCGAATGCAACCGCCTTTCCTGCAGGCAAAGCCTCGAGCATGCGAGAATAGTGGAATAGCACATAGTCCTCAGAGCAAAGGCCCCAAAGGGTCGAGAGGCCGATTAAAGGTTCAAGCCTTCAAGATTGTCCCACACAACTTGTTTTGGGGAGCACGACGCCAAATTAGCCTTTGGTCTGCTTGCTCCAACCTTGCCCTCGTCTCGGGCAGGCAAACTACCCTAACCAACTTCGGGCCCGCAAGCAACGCTCCTCAACGAGCTTCCGGGCCGACACACCGGCAGCTGCACCGTGGTCACAAAACACGCACCTAACCCCTTGAACTTCATCCTTTTCGACATAGACTCGGGATACAGGGCTTCGTATCCAAACCGTTTAACTCAATACTAGATACCCAAAGCCTACACCCTTGAAACAAGGCCCCTCAAGCCTTCAAGCCTACGACCTGCACCTAGCAGCTTCGGGTTAACCAAACGTCTAAGCCTCCAAAGCTTGGACTCTTGGCAGCCGTGAAGCTCATCGCACTGGACCGACATGTCGGAAGCCTGGACGAATGCACAAAGGGGACATACGGGGGGGCTTCGATTTTCACTGGCAACCCAGAAACTTACAGTGAGCCGTGGCCCCCTGCAGCTTAGAGCCAGAAACCGCATATCCGAAAGACACTGGCAACCCACTACAGTCTCGAGTTAAATGCCAAAAATAACGTGTTGTACTCAGAGTTCACGGCCGGTCTTCTGACGTTCTCGGATACACCTCCCCAACATCTGACTTAAGCACACAAATCTACACCCGGACCTTCACCCCACACACTAAGCCACTAAGCCATACAAACTGCACCCGAAGCGCTTAGCCTGAAATCGATATAGGAAACTGGATACTTACTTTAAGTACCGGGTGGGTAGATTGCAATATAGCTATATTAGGATCGATTTTCACTGTCCCACAGTCTGGGTACGGACCTCTCCCAGCAAGGAGATCGCTGTTTGCCAGGCCGTTGCTTTCTCGCAGGCCCCTCAGCTGTCGACTTGGGTTGGTAGGCGGTCTGAACAGAGTTGGGGGCCAGCGAAGGTTGCGGGGTTTGGGGCTGCGTGCGGGATGCGGTGTCCATTCGTGATCCAAATTGACAACTGCCAACTCCAATACATCGGCTTCTCGTTGGTCTCGAAATGACAACCCTCCGTTTGTGACACCGAGTAACGAATATGTCGATCTCTGAGCGTGTGGTGCCGAGTTGATTTGGGCTCGTGTCTGAATCCTGCCATTATTTGGGCGAAGCATTTTGGTCCTGTCTCTAATCTCGCCAGTACATGGCGGAAGCATGGTGGCCGTGCTGCTGAATCCCAATTGAATCCAGCCAGTTCTCGGGGGCAGATTCTCCGGGAAGCACGATTCCGGATTGTGAATTCTAAAACATCGGCCGTAAGGGCTAGGGGCACACTCAAATTTGTAAGACACATGATAAGCATGCTATGGGCGCAAGCAAAAAGCAAGCATCATGCAAATTCTTGACAGAAAGCTGCACTGCATCCTCATTTGCTCCGACAGCCTGCCCTGCTTGCGATGACGACGCCGACTGGAGCCACCCTTCCCCAACGAAAAAACCTCTACACAATCATAGTCCGCACAAGCAGACAATAAATTCTTAAACCCAAGTCCCTACACCCTGAATTCCGAAACAAATCATCGCCTTCAGCATAGAAACATGGTCTCGGGCAAGGTATGTTCCAACTGTATACGAAACCTCTAGAGTTGAGTACTAGTGTTAGTTGCTGAGTCCCGTAGATTGAACCAAATTGAACCCTAATTTCTTGTCGAAAGCCAGAACCCCGACCGCTGCCAATTTGCGTGCTGCAGATCGGACCGCGCTGACGGACCGCTGAAGTTGTAGTTGCCTGTCGGCCTCTGACACTTACATTCTTATAGCTACAGCATCAAACTCATTCTGGCTGCTATAACCTACTGTAGCATTGTCGTTACCGTGTTGGCGTTTGGAATTAGGGCTTAACCATTTTCGGGTGCCGGGGCTTGCTTGAAGACCTTTCAAAGAGCGTGACTTGGGGGCTTGGCTCTGGGTTGGAGTCTTCATCCCAGCTTAAAGAAGCAGGCACCCTCAAATTGAGACTTCGGACCCCGCCTGCGACAGGGGCGACTCGCCTACCCTGTCGCCTCAAATGCACCGGTAAGTTCGGTCATGGTTCTGAGCTGTTGGGAGTGTGATGGCCTAGAGTTACGGCATTTCTGACCTGTTTCCAACTGGGCTTGTGACACAAGTGCAGAATGCAGGTTGAGACGCCGATGTGTCTACAGATGACGTGATGGTGATGGTGATGGTCATGGTGGCGCTGATGGTGATGATGATGATGATGATCACGGTGAGGGTGAGGTCGATGGTGATGTAGATGATCAAGGCATGGTGATGATGATACGACGCTGATGGTGATGGTGAGGACGATGATTACAACCTCATGAAGCTGATATGGTTATGGCGACGCTGCTTACGTTCATGACCCCAGTGCTTGCGATGTCAAGAGCCATGACGGCGCTGACACCATGACGATCACGCTGGGAACCTTCCTGACGATACCGATGTTGATGTTGAGGATGATGAATCATCTGACGACGATGACAGCTTCGTTGGCGATGCAATGATAGTGCCGATCTAGTTAAGTCAGACCATGGTGGTGGTAATGGTGCTGGCGGCGACGATAGTTATAGCATGATGGTAATGATCGTTGGGATGATAATGACGGTGGCGATGGTAATGATGATGGTGGAGTTGCGAGGCGGCTGAGCACTGTAATAAAGCCACGTATCACGATA
Organism: Symbiodinium sp. CCMP2456; assembly: GCA_905221635.1. NCBI lineage: Eukaryota > Dinophyceae > Suessiales > Symbiodiniaceae > Symbiodinium > Symbiodinium sp. CCMP2456. The sequence continues at coordinate 47,298 of CAJNDV010025369.1, read as the reverse complement.
GTCGTTGACACTGCTGCGACTGTTGCTTGTTGTTGCTTGTTGCTCTTGTTGTTGCTGCCGTTGTCGTCGTCATACTCGTGCTGTTATTGCTGGTGTTGTCGCTGTTGATGCGGATGTTGCGGATGGTGCTGGTGATGCTGAACATGATGATGGTGACGATGGTGTTGATGTTGTTGTTGTCGTTGTTGTCGATGTTGTTGTGGTTGTCGTTGTTGTCGTTGTTGTCGCCGTTGTCGTTAATGTTGCTGTTGTCGTTATCATTGTTGTCATCGTTGCTGTTGTTATTGTTGTCGTTGCTGTTCTTGTGTTGTTTTCGTCGCTGTCGTTGTCGTCGTTGTTCTAGTTCAGTTGTTTTTCTTGCTGTTGTTGATGGTAACATTGCCAAGCTATTGCCGTTGCTATTGCTATTGCTATTACTATTGCTATTGCTATTGCTGTTGTTGTTGCTGCTGTTGTTGCTACTACTGTTGCCGCTGCTGTTGATGTTGCCGTTGCTGTAGCTGCCGGTGTTGCTATGGCTTGGCTGTTGTTGTGGCTGGTGCTGTTGTTATTGTTGCTGCTGGTGCTATTGTGTTTGCATCCTGTTGTTGTTCATTTATGCATTGTTGTTGCTACTGTAGCTAGAATTTTTGCTGCTTTTGTTGCTGCTGCTGCTGCTGCTGTTGTTGTCGTCGTTGTTTGGTTGGTGATGCTGGTGTGCTTGTGCGGGTGATTGTTGTGCGTATTGTCGCGGTTGAGATTGTGACGCTGAGGTTCTTGTGGTTGCTGTGTTTGTTGTTGCTGCTGATGCTGTGCTGGTGTTGCTTTTGTTTTGTTCGTGGTGTGGCGGCGGTGGTGGTGGTGGTGGNNTGGTGTTGTTGGTGTTGTTGTTGTTGGTGTTGTTGTTGTTGTTGTTGGTGGTGGTGGTGGTGGTGGTGGTGTTGGTGTTGTTGTTGTTGTGGTCTTTGGTTGGTGTTGGTGTTGGTGTTGGTGTTATTGCTGCTGCTGTTGTTGTTGTTGTCGGTGGTGGTGGTCTTGTGTTGTTTGTGGTTGGTGGTGGTCGTGCTGTTGTTGCTGTTGCTGTTGCTGTTGCTGTTGCCGTTGCTGATGTTGCTGATGTTGCTGATGTTGCTGATGTTGCTGCTGTTGCTGCTGTTGCTGTTGCTGTTGCTGTTGCTGTTGCTGTCGCTGTCGCTGTCGCTGTCGCTGTCGCTGTCGCTGGTGCTGGTGCTGGTGCTGGTGCTGGTGCTGGTGCTGGTGCTGGTGCTGGTGTTGTTGGTGTTGCTGATGTTGCTGGTTTTGTTGTTGTTGTTGTTGTTGGTGGTGGTGGTGATGGTGGTGGTGGTGGTGGTCGTGGTGGTGGTGGCGGCGGTGGTGGTGGTGGTGGCAGGAGGAGTAGGACTGAGTAGGACTGAGTAGCACGGAATAGTGACTAGTGACTCAGGTGGTTGAGGACAGCGAAATCTTCGAGTTCACCACTGCCACCGCGGGATGGGAGAACACCCTCCTGGCCGGCGTGCAAGCCTTGAAGGTGCTCTGGCTTTAGATGCTAAATTAGATTCCCAACTCTACATTCTGAACACTGTCAACTCTTGTAGCAGATTTCGCAGCAGTATTTCGGAATGCGTTTTTGAGTTTGTTTCAGCTTGTCAGTTTTGATGTGATGTTACAGGACCTAAGGGCTTTAGGGCTATTTGCAGGGGTTGGCTCAGCAACCTCAGCAATGTACTTGGCCTCGAGGAGCAGTCTCGGAAACAGATATTAGGTTTCCAGAAGCAGCTTCTGAAGCTCTTCTAAAACCTATGAAGATGGAGCATTCATGGATTCGAAGATTCCAGTCCCGGTCAACCAACATTTGGCCATGTCACTTTTGATTTCATTGGACAACAACGCAAATGCCCAACGTCGGCCCCATGACTTGGTACACAGGGCGCAGGAAGGTGCCGCGCGCCTTCGCCCCAGCTTCATATCACATTCCTCGCCAAAGCATCCGCCATCATCTTTATTACATTGTTACTACTATTACCGTTCTGATTAGCCAAGGCATCCGGCACCGATATGCTGATGGGGTGCACGTGGTTGGACGACGGCATTGCTTTGCAGAAGGCACCTGGGCCGTGAGCCGTCAAGCCCAGTCGGGCCTAAACCCTAAATCCTCGCCCCTGAACTCTAAACCCGAAGCCCTCGCCCCTGAACTCTAAACCCGAAGCCCTCGACCCTGAACTCTAAACCCGAAACCCTCGACCCCGGGATTAAAGGAAGATGTATTCATGCTTGTGCTCGGGAATCTTTACGGCACAGGGCCTAGGGAGGCTCTTGACCTGGAGTAGATACAAGATAGGGGCCCGAATAGTTATTATTCCTTCGGCCTTCTTATCCCCCGAAACCCTAAGCCCTAAAGGCTAATTACAGTCATGAAGCCAAGGCTTTCGAGTCAAGGCTGTCGGGTGTAAGGTTTAGGTATGAAGTTTAGGGTATCTTCAGGACTGAGGGTGTGCTTATTACAATTATGAAGTTGCCCCGAAAGCCTACCCTAATCGTTAAGGCCCCTATACTAGTAGTAGAATGTCTTCGGTTATGGTGGGATGTCAAGGCATGGTACCTGTCAAGGTGGTGGGTTTCAGAATTTGTGAATTAAACCCTACACCCTGAACTAATTACTCTTCGAGTGGAGGGTGCTAAGGTGGCGTGGATATTTGCGGTTGTCGCCGTAAAGTCCCGATTATGCAAGTTCGACAGTAGCTTTCCACGAAATGCAATTTTAATTGTTAAGGCCACTATATTGAATCCCAGACACATGTCACAAAACCCTAGTAAGACTTCTCTCATTTGTAAATATATATATATATATA
>CAJNDV010025369.1:3248-22991 GCA_905221635.1 Symbiodinium sp. CCMP2456 | reverse complement strand
GCCTGGAGATTGAGCTCCTCTACATGAGCTGGCACAGTCAGGATGAACTACTACAACTACAAATACAACTTCTAGATACTACTACTACTACTACTACTACTACTACTACTACTACTACTACTAACTACTACTACGACGACTCATACTTTCACTCCTGCTGCATGCTACTACAAGTACTAGTCGTCATGCTCGTCGTCATGCTCACGTTGGTCGTCTTGCTCGTTCTCGTCGTCGTGCGCGTGCTCGTCATCGTGCTCTTGCTTGTGGTAATGCTCCTTCTCCTCGTCGTCCTCGTCCTCCTCCTTCTCCTCCTCCTCCTCCTCCTTCGTTGGTCGCGGTGGTCGTGGTGGTCGTGGTGGTCGTTGTGGCCGCGGTGGTCGTAGCAGAAGAAAAGCTTAGAGTCTTAGAGGAGCAGGGCTCGGGGGAGGCCACTGCATGTCAAGTGTCAGAATTTGCAAAGCATCGCGCCACTGTGCAGCCCGAGCGCAGGCAGTGATGATGGCCTGAAATCCTGGGGAGTGCTTGGAAACTTCATTCTCAAGGGTCGGGCACAAATCCTGAACCCCAAGACTTTTGCAATCAGAATCCCCGAGCTCGAAGGTGGGATGCCTTGCTGATGCCAGGAGGTTGAACTTGAAATTTGATTTACCGGCTTCGCGAGGAACTTGTGAGCACGAGCAGGAAGCCTTTCAGGTCCCTTCTCCCATCCTATCCCTTCGGGCTTGGGATTTGTGGTCCAGCGGAACGTCAGGCAGGCTTTCGGGTTTATCACCCAAGTGCTCCCGATCCCAGCCCCTGCGCGCTTCACTAGCCAAGTGGCCATGTACGTCTAGTGCCAAGCGTGACCTGGGCATCGCATCAAGTACAAGTCGAGTCCCAAGTGACTCCAAGGTTCATGCGCCGGCTTGCGGGTGCTTAACCCCGAATCGTACACGCGAGGCATAAGCAAGACTCTAAGACTTCAGCCCTGCCTTGTGCAGTAGGGAACAGGGCTGTGCGGGATAGATTCGACTACAAGTGTAGAAGGCCATAGAAGAGCACGGCTTTTAGTTCTTGAAGCTTCTTGAGAAAGCTTCCATTCTGGGCACCATCAAGACTGTAGGCCCTGTCCGTGTCTTGTTTGTCCTGAACTACGCACCCGCCCCGAACCCTGGGCCCTCGCTACCCTGAGCATTTCGAGTCTTCATATACAAAGCATCCCACAACACACCCCTTCCGAACCCTACGCCTACTTCTAGCTGTCCGCCACACTGAGCCTTACATGTCCCAGTGACTCTGTGCTTTCGATGAGCAGATTGGCCACGTCGAGTCTGACAGGCTTCAGAAGCTGCCGTGCTTTTGGGGGGTCGGCCTTGCGACTCAGGATTATCACAATATCACAAAAGGACACTGGGGGCAAGTGTTCGTTCGCCTGTGCGCAGCAGTGAGCGGCATCCGCTTCTAAGGAGAAGCTCTCAAATTGAGGACTTGGGGATGCTTCCGGCCTTCTGAAATTATTAGGACACTGGGGCATGAGGTTTGTGCATCTTCGAGAGATGCACCCAACACCTGTATTCGTGCTCACACCAGTGGCAGCAGTAGTGCTGTTTCGCTGATGGCTGATTGAGAGACCACATGCCCTCGGAATTGGGGCCTGGACGAAGGCTGTCCGCGTTCGCCAAGCACAAGGTCCTGCGCGCTGAAACTCGTAAGGCCCGCGGCATGGTTTGGTCAGAACAAGTTCAAAGCTAAAAATAGAGTTGTTGGCTCCACAGTGCAGAGCCAAGCGATCGGGATGTGTAGTTTGAGAAAGGGTGGCTCGGCTGACAGGACAACTGCAAAATGCCTTGCCGTAGACTACGGAGAAAACAAAAGGAACGGATACGAGGTGGGTAGAGACCACGACAAATGGCTGCATTTGATGAGCCAAAACGTTGGCTGTGATCCCAAGCCAGAAACCCTGAAAAGCCCTTAAGCCTGGAGGCACCCCAGCCTGGCGACAGGACGCGAGGGAATGTGCAATGTCTCATGCTACCCTTTCGGGCTTCTGAGCCGGAGAAGTCCTACGTTTCATTGAGGACATTGGCCAATGAAACAAACGGAGGTCGTGTAAAGCCGTCAACCTCAGCAAGGGTCCAGGAGTCTCTTCTAACCTCCATAGCCCTCCAAAGAAAATACAAATCAAAAGGCGAACCTAGCCTCTCCAAAAGCTTCGCCGGAGCTCGGCATGGCAGCGCGCCGGCGCAGCAACAGCTTCTGCCATGGAAACCCTTAGCCGCGTTAGCCCTTCAGGGCTTTCAGGATTCACAGTTTCGCAATCAAACGTCAGAACAGCAATCAAGTCATCCAGTCAGCCCGTAGGGGATCGCAGCAGACTGCAAGGGATTAAACTTGTTGGGCTCATGTTCCGAACCTTTCGACTGCAAGGATGAGAACTTTCGCCATGTGCGCTGCTCCGAGTTACGTTTCAGAACACAGAGCTTCAAAAGCGCATCAGAAAACCTGAAGGCCGAGTGAGCTGCGGCGGATAGTCACATCTTCCGGGAAGGATGCAGCATTCAACTGCAATGTTGCGCTTGATGAATATCTTTACAGCTATGTTATGACCAGCGGTGCATTAGCGTCAGCATCATCTCTCTCGATACGCAGCGTCCACATAAAACGCCGAGGCTGATGCGACGAGCACTTGTCTGTGCCCGGCGCTTGTCCCATCAGCCTCGTCATCATCATCATCATCATCATCATCATCATCATCATTGTCATCGTCATCATCATCATCGTCGTCGTCGTGACGATCATGCATGGTCAAAGTTAGTATTGCCCCTGTAGTCATCGTTAGTAATATTACTGCCCGTGTCAGTTTTTACAAAACGTCTGCATCACCACTACTGCTACCGCCAGTACTAGTGTCGTCATCGTCAGATATCGTCAGCATCATCTTCTACATCATCACCACCAGCATCATTAGCATCATCACCACTCCAGTGAAGCTGTAGCGGGACCTGGACTGCTCCATAAGGATAACGGCTTCTGCGGTCGTGCGAGTTAAGGCTTGGGTGTTCGGGGGCTAACGGTGTCGAGGCGTCGAGCTTGCGGACAAGCAGCAATCAAAAGACTCTCATGTCGCGAGATTATAAGTTTAGAGTTTTGTCACAAAGCTCGTCCTAAATCACGTGCCAGACCCCAGCGACAGAAGACTCTCCTCGAAGAGCGCGTAGTAGATCCTCAGACGACATTAGCAACTCTACAACCCCGATTGATATGGCCCTACAAGACGATAATCATGAAGATAATCCTCGATGATCATCGTGGCCTTGGCGGAGGCGGATGACGATGATGCTAATGATGCCGAGGACGATGAGGATGAGCATGATTGTGATGGTGAGATGATCATGACCATTATGATGAAGACGACGATGATGAGGGTTATGATGACGGTACTGAAGAGGGAGCTGCGTATGCGAATGATGGCGAGGATGATGAAACGGACAATAGTTTTGCCAGAGGGCAGGAGCAGGCTTCGTCTTGCTGCGGGAACCGTAAACACCCTGACCCCACATCATGATCCCTGAACCAGAACCCAAGTAGCGCCACAAATGTTGACGGTCCAGGAAGCCTAAGCAATGAATCGAAACCGAAACTTAATCCCGATCCATGTACCCGTACACCCGCAGCACCTCTCGCTGCATCTTCTAGCTTTGGCATATTAACTGGTGGCCACTACTTAAACCCGTAAACCCGAATTAAATCCAGCAAAGGGCACACTTCAGAACTCCCAAGCAGTAGTCTCAACAATAGCATGAAACTCCGAGCTTCAACCTGGCCTCAACACGCCTTCCCATCGCATCCATCCACTGCCAGCCAGCCCTGAACACCCCAAGCCTTCGCCATGTGTACATACATACATCTTTCTTTCAAGCGCTGCAAAGCCACCCATCCCCATATATACATCCTTACACCGTATACACTGCATGCATAACACGCATACATGCACACATACATATATACATTCACATGCATACATACATACATACATACATACATACATACATACATATTACATACATACATACATACATACATACATACATACATACATACATACATACATACATACATACATACACGCACACAAACACTAGTATGTGCATGTGTGTGTATATATATATATATATGTATGCGAGCACACATATGCAGCCGCACAGACGAGCCCGTGCACACGGTGTGCAACCGCCACTTTCTACGACAACTGCAGCTTTGGCAAGATGGACAGCGCACACCTGGGTCTCTACAACATGTGTGCAGACGTCGAGAGCTACCGCGGACTTGTGCAACAACTTCTGGTTGCAAACCTACGCGATCCATTCCGCGATGCGTGCTTCTGGGTCGTACGTGCAATGTCGACTGGGGCTGCCTCAGGAAGATACGGTATAGGAATGTAGCAGACAAGATTGCTTCCAATGTCAGAGTCCGTCGTCAGTCGCTGGTGTCGATTTCAAAATCTCTACACCTCAAACCCCAAACCAATCCGGAAGTGCACGTACAGCTTTGGTCGCCCCAGTGGCCTTCGATCAAGCCAGAAAACTCATCGCTCTGAGAGGACCGAGGCACTACTTCGACAACAATCGGATGAGGAGAGAAGATGCAATGGAGCCCTTTCTGAATTAAAGGAGACCATCCGAAAAAACTACTGAACGAACACGGGGCATGCAGCACAACGTGCAGTTTCCGGCTCAAGCCAAAAACTATAATGCAAACAATTCATGCACAACAAGGATCATCTCTGATAAGGGCCGAAAGAACTATAATAGGGATCTGCGGTATGTGTGTGTATACATACATATATATATATATATATATATTAAAGGTATGGCAATAGAAGGGAAGCCAAGGGGACACTGTTTGTAATTGTTCAGGCTTCTAGACTACACGTCTGTGTGGATGCTTGTGTAATTACGCACCACATCTTGCGTTGCATGCGATGACAAGTGCAGCGAATCGCTAAATACGACCCAATTATTTTTCAATTCTAACTCCCAGCCTCACGCTGAAACCCTTCCGCACCCAAATCCCCAAAACTCCTAATACCCTAAACCCTAAACCCCTAAACCCTAAACCCTAAACCCCTAAACCCTAATCCTAAAGCAGCCGTAAAGTCGACCGTCACAATGGAGGCTGTTGGCGGTAGTCCTGGCAAGCGGCATGCACAGCCAGCTTGAAATTCAAGGGCTTCGACTTCAGGTTTTGATATTTAGCGTTTAGGCTTTAGGGTTCATATATAGCAAGGTTCGAGGTCCAGGTTTAGGTTTGATATTTAGCATTTACCTATAGTCTCCATTGTAGTTCCTTTTGTTGGTTTAAAAAGTTTTATATTAAGTGTTTTATAAGGTAACCCCAAAAAGGAGCTACAATGGAGACTATAGGTAGGCTTTGGGGTTCATACATAGCAAGGTTCGAGGTCCAGGTTTTAGGTTGTACGGTCTAGAGGGTTCAGGGCTTTGTATGATAAGACTAAACCCTAAACCCTAAACCCTAAACCGTGGCAGTTCTGCACCATGGATGTCTGGAGCTCGGCGCTCTGCGAAGCAGCCGGACGGTGGAAGGCGACTTCCAGCATAAATCCGCATTCCGCCACCCTCCGCGGCCCGTCTACCCAAATCTATTCCTTTAACAGTACCTTAGTATCCTTTGTAGTTCCTTGTTTGGTTTAACCAAATTATATATTTAGGATCTTTAAGGAAACCCGAAAAAAGGAACGACAATGGAGACTATAGGAAAGCTTCCACAAAAGTCCAACAGGAAGCAGGGCAGGAGGCAGCGTCCTTCGAGCGTGTTTTGGGCCCCACTGCTTCCTTCTTAGAGAAGTCTGCTTCTGGCCTCCTTGAATGAATAGAATTATAGCGTTGACGTGTAATTTTGGAGCATCGAACGTGCGAAAGTCTGACTGCTTGAACGATTAAAAGTTTGAGGGAAAGGGTCGGCATCTATATAAGGGCGGTATCCTACTGCCCATGACAATGCAGCCGCGCACAAGAATCATAATAGGGCTTTGGGGTAGCATGCTGTGACTATACAGAGGTTCAAAGCATTGTGATCTCTATATTCTATCAGCGAAATCCGAACCTGTTCGACCTAGAGACCCCCTTTCATGCCTTCAATCATGATTAAGGATAGCCCTGTAGTTTAGGTTGGTTTCCTTCATTTAGATTCTAGGGCCTCTGGGAACTATGTCTGAATCCTCAGTCCCACTAAACTAAACTGTATTCGCCTAAACCCAAATACCTAGTTCAATCCTATCCAATACGCCCCAGACCGCTGAACCCGATAAACCCTGTATTAAGAACTATAAACCCTGAGCCCTGTAGTCCTGCAGCCCCTAAACACCCCATGAACGCTAGAAACCGTGACCCTCAATCCCATACGCACGGCCTCTTAGCCGATCTTCTGCTTCGATTGGTCCTCCTCCTGGCAGATCCAGGTTTGGAGCCCAAGCACCCCCGCCCCACACACGCCTTCCGCCAGCCGCTCCCAAAAAATATTCTCTGTCTGTTGAGGCCCTGAACCCCCGAAACCTCCTCCTCTTTCTCGAAGTATGCAGGCTTGTCACCTGCAGAGGGAGGGGGGGGGGGTTAAGAGGGCCTTGGCCAATGCTACACTTTTTGGGGCGTTCGCGGTTTGGGGCTCGGGGTGTAGGACCAGATTTAATTTCAGAGCTTAGGGCGTAGGATGTCTGGTTGGGATGTTTTGGGACAGTGTCTGTATTGAGACTCTGCTGGTTGTAGCGGTGATGATGATGGTGCACACGGCCATGATCATGAAGATAACTTTCAACCCCACCTGATCTAAATCCCCTATCACTTACAAGCAGATTTACAGAAAAAAACGTTTGTGAGAAACCCTGTGGAGGCACCCGAACCCTAAACCCTAAACACGAAACCCTACATTTACTAAACCCTAAACCCTAAACTCCAAACCCTAAACCCTGAACACGAAACCCTCAACCCTAAACCCTCAACAGGCACATAGGCCCCGCCTGAGCTCCAACCATGCTCAAGCACGGCAGGATCCTTGCAAAGCACATCAGGCAGGGGATTAGGGGTTAGGGGTTAGGGGTTGGGGTTTAGGGTTTATGGTTGAGGGTTTGGTGTTTAGGGCTTAGGGTTAGGGGTCTGCTATTCATGGACGCTTTAAGGGTTACTATTTATGGCTCTATAAAGGTTTCTGAAGGTAGGGGTACCTTAATTCAATATTTACGGGCCGTCAAAACAAGGACTCTATTATTTGGGGTTCTGAATTAGTGCCCCCTACTTTCTGAACTCCCATATATACCAGGGAAATAGCACGGACAGTCTGACAGTTAATGGTTTCGGGTTGAGGGTTATAGCGCTCCGGGTTAACAATGTGAGAACTCTATAAAAGGGTAAGCCACAGTTTGGAACACATTTTTGAAAGTTCGCAGAAATGCGGGTGTATAGGAGTTGTACAATACAAGGATTCCACAGAGCTTTTGCAACGCTGTTCACAGGGTGATAGGGCTTTTTAGGGTAAGGATTTCGTGGGTTGTGTGAACAGTTCTTACGAACATGGGTGTTTAAAGGTGCTGAAAATCCTTTCGCGGGTGCAGGGTTTAAGAAGACAAGGCTCGTATAATTATTGGGTTGAACGCCCAGGCCCCAAGCCCTAAACCCACAAGATGCTGCACCTTGACAGCTGAACCCTCATGATAGAAAATAACAATATAGTAGCAATCACAACAATAGTAACAATAATAACCATATTGTCAACCATAATGACCAGCATGAAAACCATAAAGTAGTAACAAAGAACTAGAATAAATAAAAGCAATAACAGCAATAATCGAAATAAGAAGAGGCTTGTTGTCTGTTGATCGAAGAGCCAACCCCCTGAAGCCTTCCCAGCAGGCATCATCTATGCCACTCCACACGGCTCAGGGCTTAGAGTTTAGGGCTTACAAGGCTTATAAAGTGGTAGCTTTCTAAACTAGGGTCCCTTTCGAAGTCCTTTTAGAAGGGATCCATACTATTTGGGGGGGCCTCAAAATAGGGACAAGGACCCTAATTTAGAGAACTGCCCAAACAGGGCTTCGGGTCTGCATGGTGCAGACCATCCTACCACTCAGTGCCGAAGAATCATCTGAAGACGAATCCTTCTTGAGCAAGTTTATAGATGCATAGAACAAGACTACATCATAGGAAGCTCAGAAGTCTTCAACAAAAAACGGGACCCTAAACCCTCAACCACGAACCTAAGTATAAAGCGTCTTTTGAAGCGCCGGCGTTTGGCGCCAATGTGCGCACCGTCTAAGCACCAGGCCAGTCCCTGGAACCTTGCCACCGCACCTGTGGTCATCAGGGTTAAGGTTTAGGGTTTAGGGTTTATCAGGGTTAGGGTTTAGGGTTTATCAGGGTTAGGATTTAGGGTTTAGGGTTTGTGGCGTTCAGCTTTGACTGCCTCGAGGGTTTACTTATCTAGTCTCCATTTTACCTGTCTTGGCATTTAACTAACTTGGTACTTAGGAACCTTCAAGAACTACAATGGGTAGGGTTTCCTGATTCTGATATGGGGTTCTGATCGGGTTTGCATAAGCGTTTAAACGGTGTTACGATGTTTCATAACCGTTTAATAGGGTTTTATTAAGGAGTTTGGTGATTGGGTTTGAGGCTGTAGGGTTCAAGGTCTAGGGCGAAAAACCCTTAGCCCCTAAATCGACGTAAACCCCAAGGCAAGACGCTCCCCTATTCATTATCCCAGCTAACATGTATCAGAGTTGACGGAAATTCGCGACATCCAGGGGTTTCTGAAACTCTGCGCGTCCTTACAAAAGCCCAAATTGCCACAAGGGCCGCAAATCTTCGACTTTCAGTCTGAGGCCCAGAAATCCGAAACACCAGATTCTGAAGGCGTCCACCCCTGGATCCTGAACCCTAAACCCTAAACCCTAAACCCTAACCCCAAAAAAAAAACATCAAGGGAGCCCTTAGCAAGCCGCCAAACGGTTTAGGGCTTAGTGTAGGGTTTCAGGGTTTGGGGTTTAGGGTTTCGGGCGGGAAGCCTAAATAATTAGGAATAGGTTTTGGGGGTGCCTTGTTGTAGCTATAGTATCGTGGGCCCCAAAACACAATTCTAATTATTAAGGCCCCTACATTAAGGGCCTAAAGCCCAAGTGACCCCCGGCAGGCCCTGACCTTTCCATGGCCAAAGACCGGTGGAGGCCCAACTCACCGCAGCCGCGAGCAAGCTGACACCAAGCCAGCCGCTGACCTCAAGGGCTTAGACGGTTTAGGGTTTAGGGTTTAGGGCTTAGGGTTTAATGTAGGGGCCTTAATAAAAAGAACAGGGTTTTGGGGCCCATTATGCGACGATCATAATAAGGAACCCCCAAAATAGTATAGGTAATTATTTAGGCTCCTATACTAGGATTCAGGCCCGGTTCGGATTCAGGGCGTAAGATTGAATTTTAGGACTTAGCCCTAACCCTTCAGGTACCTACTAGAGAGGGGACTAGAGCTGTTGGGCCCTGTATAGTAGGTACCTGGAGGCTTAGGGTTAGGGTTTGGAATTGGAGTCTTCATGTTTCAGCTTTTGGGCTTGGGGTCTCGTCTAGGGTTGGTCTTGCATCAGCGTCCCCAAAAAGCCGGCCGTGTCAACAGAACCCTTAAAGGAACCCTGATAAGGGTTTGGTAATGTACGGGGCCTTAATGATTAGAACAAGGATTTTGGGTACAGTATACTATAAATATACATAATCAGGAATCCCCCAAAATAGTATATAAAGATACCCCTATAGTATGAGGTCTGCGGTTCAGGTTTTGGGCATTGGGGTCGTGGACCGCAGGTTACCCAACAGGGTTTCAGGATTCGAACTTCTTAGAGATTTCGGATTCGAACTTCGTAGGGTTTGCGGATTCAGATTGGGAATCCCAGCGTCGAGCTTCGGGCTTCCAAGCCTAGCTTTGCCGCGTCAGCAGTTGTAGGGGTGGGGGGTTTTCGGGTTTAGGATTTGAGGGTTCCGGGTTTAGGGTTTAGGGTTTCGGGTATGAGGGTTTAGACTTTGGGGATTGCAGACTTGTGGTATCGGTTTTTATGTTGTAGGGTTAGGGACAGGGTCCAGGTTCAAGGCTTTCGATCATGCTTCATTCATGCATTCATCCATGCATGCATGCAGGCATGCATGCATTCATTCAGTCATTCAGTCTGTTAAAGGTATGGAAGCTTCATACAGGAGCCTGCATAAGCGGTGTGCATTGTTACGCTAGTCAACCTTCGAGAATACATAATACACAATGTTACGAACCCAGCATTTGAAGCAGTAACCAAGGGAAGTTGGATAACCTTGTGGGTACCCTGAGTTAAGAATGTGCTGCCTCCTGGGTACCCTAAACCCTACTGCAGGTTTTGGGTGTTCCAGTCTCGTGTTGATAGGGGAGGGGGATTGGCTCACCCGCAGATTGGACTAAACATAAGGATCCGAAATACGGAGCCTAACTCATAGGATGCTGCTAGATGCTACCCCTTCTCCTAAACCAAACAAGGTAGGAGGCCACATAGCCACGGGCTTAGCTCTGCAGTGCCCCAAAACCAGCAGCAGTATAGTCTCCGTGGCAGTTGAAAAAACTGTTCTTGCCTTGGTGCCTGCTGAGCCCCACTCTTACTGTTCACGAAGACCCTGTTTCCAAGAAATGGAGCACCATGGTGGTAGGCTCCTATCATAAACGTTGCCAAGGGAGTGGGAGGAGGGCCTCTCTCCCCGAATCCCTCACCCAAACTCTAGACCCTTGTAAACCCTGACAACCCCTGCGTAAAGAGTCTTTGAGTGCTAGGTCATTCCGAGCGGCAGTCATTGCCCTGCTCCCTTGCCAAAGTTGTGTTACGTTGTATCACTTCAGCCAGAAACAACAGTCAAAAACCCAGAAACCGAAGTTAAAAGCCCAGACCCTGAGCCCTTAACCGTGCTAAACCTGCGGAAGCTGTAGGGCTGACGCGCGCCCAGGGTGCTGGTTAAATCTAACCCTCCAGGTACCTACTATATAGGGCCCTAGTAGGGGCTCGAGTACCCTCTTGTGGTTGGTACCTGGAGGGTTAGGGTACGAAATTGCAGGTTTAGGGGCCAACACAAGATGGTTGATTCCTTAGTCGGACACTTCGCGGCTTTCTCTGCATTTTCTCAGCGTCAGGCAACCACTGTACACTGTATATACGCCTCACACTGAGGGCACAGTCGTGGAGAGGTCTACATTAAAGTAAAGCACTATCGACCGAGCAAGACACTCGGACTTGCGTAGAGCCCAAGTGAAGTTGCAGTGACAACGTTCGCATCCGCCACGAGAGATATTCCCGCATAGTCCTTCATACAGATATACTAACTAGACCCTAAATATTCGAAAACCCTAGTCCACTTTTTAAGGCACCTTTGCTACAACCCTGTGGAACCCATATTTATATGATGCAGATGCTAGATTTCTCACTGCGACGGGGTCTTTGCAGTGTCAACTCTGATCCAACCGTTCTGGGTCTTCACCATCTTGAACAGCCCATCCGGATCATGGAGCCTTCGTTCAAAGCGGTTTAGGTTTTAGGGTTGGGGTTTAGGCTCTATAGGGGTCGGGACTTCGGGGGTCATGGAGCCTGATGCAGAAACAGCCAAGTTCTGACGCCTGGCAGATTGAAACTATTGGGACTTGGTTGGGTTTTCAACCCAACAGTGGGGAAACCTAAGCCACAAAGATCTACGCCCTTCTTGATGCCATTTGATGCTCGAACAATAGTAATTCAGACCCTACCCCTCCAGGTACGTACTATAGAGGGTACTAGAGTTCCTGGAGCCCTGTATAGTAGGTACCTGGAGGATTAGGGAGAAGTCTTCCAACAGTGTCTTAGACTTCTACGCAGTGGGGGTCTTCACGCAAACTCGGAAGCCTGACCTGAAATGCTGTCTCGGTAGGAGACCGCAAGCTATCACCGAAGATACCAGGCAATCACCTCAAAGTTCAGACAACTTGTGCCCTAGAAAACAAGCCCAGTTGGGGAAGTCTCCTGATGTTTAAGTACCCTCGCCCCGGCCCCCCCCTCCCCCCTCCCACCCCCTCCACCGCCTGCATGAAGCCAACCGCACCCTCCCATGCCCTTCCCACTACAAATAGCAAACCATCTCGAAACCTTATACGGTACACGAACATGAAGCGCGATGTATACCTGCATACCAGCTTCAAGCTACAACCAACCCCCCTAAGCCCTCAACCATATACTATCAACCTAGACCCCTCAATAGAACGAAAGCCTTTTCCAACCTCACTGGCCAAGGCGCATCTTCTTTCGACCCTTCCAGCCCCGCTTGGGACCCTTGCTAGATTTCGGCCCCCTCTCCTCAGCTTTGGCATTCCGCTTCTTTAGGGTTCATGCAGGGTTAGCATCTTTTCTTTATAGCGTTTAGAGCTCATAGCCTCATAGGGTTCAGGGCTTATATGCATGATTAAAGCCTAAAGTTGGGGCGGAGCATTTGTTCATCTGATTGGTGCTAGTGCTTACAGTACTTAAACATGGGTTTAAGATGGTTTGAGGAGTGGCGGGCTTGGGCTTGGAGTAAGAGGGCGGCACTGCGGCGGACTTAATAGGATGCTCTTGCGAGCCTAGACACATATACCCCGAGCGTCGTTACTGAGTTTAGGGCTTACCGTTGCAAACCTCTAGGTTTAGGGTTTAGGGTCTCTAATCCCGTAAACCCTAAACCCTAAATCCCTCATCCTCTAAACCCGGTCCTGCCAAGTGAATGGCCTGAAAGTGACAAACGTGTCCTTAAAGGCACCCACCCTGGTTTAGGGCGTACCTTAACCCCAAATAGCCTGGCTTCTTAAGGACTTATATAAAGAAATATAAAGAAATCCGAGTAAGGATCCCTGGAAAGGCAGGTTTAATCATACCTATAGTCTCCATTGTAGTTCCCTTTTGGGGTTACCTTATAGGATCCTGGGTATATAAATGGTTAAACCCAAAAAAGGAACTACAATGGAGACTGTAGGTAGGCTCCAGGTAGGGTCTATAGGGACTAAAACCCCCACCCGAGAGCCTTGCAAGCCCCAGCACAAGATGCGGCCAAGGGTTTAGGGTTTAGGGTTCAACAAATTAAATGGAAACCACGACCTGCCAAGGCCTCTAAATCAGGGTCCCTTCTAGGGTCCTGTCTATAAGAGTGCCGCACGATGACCCCAATTTAGAGATCTACCCATATAGTGGCCTCCAGGAGCCCTAACCGATAGCAGTGGTAATTGTTTCCGCTTCCAGATTAGGGTGTAAGGCCGAGAAAGGAAGAGGAGGACTTCCGGGTTTCCCTTTTTCCCCTGTCCCAGGATGATGAGGGTTTAGGGTTTAGGGTTTAGGGTTTAGGGTTTAGGGTTTAGGGGTGCATTTTAACATGCACAAGCCCAGAGAGCAAAGCTAAATCAGCAACACCCGGGAGCCATGTACGTTGAGCTGTGAGTTATCTGCTTGGCTGAAAGTCCGCCGAACCGAAGCAACCTGACACCAGACTGCTGACAAAGCAGCCCAGGGCGCCGTGAACTCCATGGCATGCCAGGTAGGAGCCCGCTTGCCTCCAAGAGCCAGAACATCATCCAGACACACACATATACATATGCACACACATGTATTGATACACAGACACACACACACACACACACATGCAGACTAGTCATCAAGACACGCGTCCCTTCTTAAGCTGCGACTGGTGCAGGAGATATCGAAATATCTATAATATGTGCATACATATATATATATATATCTCTCTCTCTCTCTCTCTCTCTATCTATTATAAATATATCAAGGATCAGTTCTGAAGACACCCCATACAATTTCAGGAAGAGTCCTCAATGAAAGGCCCAGGTCTAGAAGTCACTGGTAATCCATGCTGGCGAGAAGGATGCAAAAAGGCATGAGGGGCTTGTTACTCCGGGGTACTCATAACAAGGATCCCACTCTTTGGGGTATCTCGTGGTGCTTCACCCTGAACTCGACTTGGGTTAACCTGTAACACCCTGTTTATTTGTTCATCGCACTGGCCTGATGGCAAAACTCGAGTCCAAAGCGTATCGTAGCATGCCGAGCCAGAGGTCTCCCGCGAAGTAGCTGGCTGATCCATTGCGATCTGCTTCAGGAGCTGTGGCCCAACTGGGGCTTCTCCTTTCAGGGTCACGGCTAGCTTGAGCCTGAAGTATCCCATTGCCAGACACTTGCATGCAGGCAACTCATGATTTGCAGGCAGACATGCACACATTCTTACACCGAAAAAAACTAGGTCTGCTGGACCAGCCATTGTGTCGTGATGTGAGTTCGGTCCGAATTAAGAGGTTGAGGGCTGCCTGGATTTCGATTGCATAAGTTAGAAGACACAAACACAGAAGACCTAGCTATCAGATATAGCCTATGCGCGGATTGCACAGATTGCCGCGGACCAGAAGATGCTGAGAGCGTGGCTGCCCTGATCCAGCGGGAGCAGGCACACCTGCAGGAGCAGGATTCAAAGGTTTGAGCTAGTTGATTGCACCCTAAACCCTACGAGCTAGGCTTAGGGGGGACCTTGGGGGATATAGACTCTCTCAATAAGGGCCCTTTTAAGAGAGTCATTAGTAATGTTAAGAAGGGTTACCTTGAAAGGGGTCTCCCTAATACTACCCTACCTAGGAAACCCTGACGCCTGCATGGGGGGCGGGGGGGGGGGGCAGGGTTCCAGAAGACGTTTAAGGGCTCGAGACTGTAACATGGGGGGCCTTAGTAATTCGAATACGGTTTTGGGGCCCATTGTACTATACTTACAATTCAGGAACCCCCCAAAATAGTATAGGTAATTATTAAGGCCCCTATATTAGGAGCATTGGCCAGTAGCGTTTAAGGCTTCAATTTTTTAAGGGCGTGGTACGAGGGATTAGGGCTAGGGATCCCATGTGCTGACATCCATATTCCAGAGCCGGAAGCTTTAAATTAGACAAGCTCTGCCGTGTAGCGACGCAGGAGCTTCATAACTGGAAAGGGGCGATCATGTAGATTCTACATTGTAGAACCCTAACCAGCGCGCATCCTCCTGAACAAAGTATCCCTAATTATGAGAAGCCAAGGACAAACCCTGTACTTCTTAGAGCCCTCAATAAAAAGGAAAAAACCATAGGCCTTATAAGGCACCTAGAACATCCTACAGCACGATGCGAAGATAGGTGAAGATAGGTGCCTCAATGATTAGAGCAGGGTTTTTGAGGGGGATCATAAACCTGTCAAGCGTTCAGAGCAGCGCTGAGCAGGGTTTAGGGTTCCGGGTTTATAAGGTTTGGGTATTTGTGTTTTGGGTTGGGGGTTCGTTCAGGGTTGGGAGCATAGGGTTCAGGGTAGGAGGTTACTAGGGGTACGTAATGCAGGGTAGAGTCGGCTTTGCCAGGTTCGTGTTCCACAGTTCCTAGGGTTTAGGGTTTAGGGTTTAGGGTTTAGGGTGAATTGCAGGGTTCAGAATGCGATGTAGGCCTGTCGTTGTATGAGAAATTCTGGCAAAGCCGGGTATTTGGTTGCTACGCTCGGGGTGTGTCTAAGGAATCAGCTTCCAGGTTGAGGGTTTAGGGATTGGGGTAACAGGGAATAGCAAGGCTCCTCATGCCCTCCTCCGAACCTATTTCCTATGTCGACCACGGCTCACCCTCTAAATTAGCCGAGCACCCGTTCAATTGGCTTACAGCCCTACAAAAAGTCCCCATACCGCTTAGATACGGAAGGGTTCATGAGTTCACTCGTAGAAGATTGCCCTGGACTCCAAGTAGGATGCAAAGGACTAGCATGCTCAAGAGGGCTTAGGCAAAACGCCCCAGAAACCCTGAACAGTTACACAGCTATTGTACACGGAATAAGATTTGGCGTTTCGGGACAGGGCTGAGGCAAACCGATCTCAAGGGCTCAAAGACAAGGCACATGGAAAGAGCGAAGATCGTCAGGACCTTGGGTGAACTACACTCCCAAAACCCTAAACCGAAACCTCAGTGGTGAAGGGGGTTTCACAAAGTCTGAGAAATACATCCTAAACTCCGAACATCTCCGAAACACAAACCACCACCTAAATATCCACATCAGGCAGTATTCTTGGCGGAGCATGGTCACTCTTGATGTTTCCACTTTCAACACTGACACTCCTCATCTGGGGAAAAATCTGCTTCCCTTCCTCTGCTTGAGGGCTAAGGATCCGGTGGCTTTACTAAGTCTGGCCTTTGCAGTCGGCAAACCATGGGGTAAGCCCTACAGTACCTGAACCCTCAAGAACCTACCTTTTTAGGGTTTCTTACTCTGACTTCTTTATATAAGTCCTTGAAAAGGTAGGTTATTTGGGCTTAAGGTAAACCCTAAATCCTAAACCCCGCACCCTACGGACTGGGGGTTAAGGCGCCGGAAGGATCCATTTCGGGCAGTTGCGGTGTAGGGCGCAGGAATCAGGGGCTTGGGCTTGCCCTACTTACCAGAAAATCCACAATATAAGAATCGTAATCGAGACTTCCCCACACAAAAACAGTAGTCCAAGGGTGCAGCCAGTAACGGGAACCATTCTGGGAGTAACGGACACCGATCTGGCACACTTGTAACAGAAACGCGTGGATACGGCAACCAGGCGACCAGCGTAACAGGAACAGGCTTCTCAAAGCTCCATGTCGGATGCTAAATCCTAAAGCCTCGTAACCCTACACCTTAAACCTTAAACCCTCGTAGACTCGTAGCCCTAAAGCCTAAAGCCTCGTAACCCTAAACCCAAAGCCCTGGAAGCCCAAAGCTCTTTGCAACAACAACTCTCTGGCAGTCAGCAGTCCTTAGGCTCCTGCTGCATAGGCAAAAACAGCCCAAGGAATACCCAGCTCCTGAGACCACAGAGTCTTAGGTTTTACCGGGTCTTTGGGGGGGTTGGTAATCAGCCTTCACAAGGTTTATAGTCGGGGTTTAGGACTTATTTCGGGTTTAGGGTTGAGGTTTGTTCTCGGAGATCTTCATCCTGAGCCCACTCATCAAACTCGGGTTTAGGGTCTCGCATCCTCGTCCAGTAGCCATACTTCCCCTGACATCTTAAAGGATCATGGACAGGTTGCAGTTGCTGCATAGATGCGCTCAAAAGGCTCATGCGACATCACGACCAAACGTCTGTATCGGCCAAAACTCTGTGCCATGCAATTCTATTGCGTAGCTCTAGCATCGTGGACCATCATCAGAAGCATGATCAGCATTACCATCATCATTATGGCAGGGGTATGAGCAGCAGCCAGGATGCTTAAGTTCACGGTACATTGCAGCTGTACAAAGAAAGGACCCAAATCTTACTCCAAGCAGTCGGATCCAAACAACTAGGTCTCTAACAGATCCTAATTTAGGGGCCTGAAAATAAATTTACAAGACGGTATTGGAGGTCTAGTATAGTTGTAATATGTTAGGGTATAAGGAACTGCAGCAGAACTTATCCCGACGAACGCCCCTCCCAGTTGCATCCATAGATCGAAGAAGCGCTTCTGAAGCGGATAGGGCGGCGTTCGCAACAGCCACCAGCAGAAGAAGTTCCAAGCTAAGTAGCCTGGAGACCCGCCCGAATTTGAGGGGTTTAGGGTTTAGGGGTTTGGAGGTTTAGGGTTTATGGGTTCAGGGGTTTAGGGGTTTAGGGTTCAAGGGTTTAGGGTTTGGGGGTTTAGGGTTTAAGGGTAAAGGACTTAGGATTTAGGGCTTAAAAAGGTTCCGTTTAATCAAGGGCGCTTTGCAGGGTCGTGGCAAGCTTTCGATGGTGTCAGGGTTTAGGATGGTTTAGGGTATCGAACTTTGGGTCTGGGGTTTAGGGTTTAGGGTCTATAGGGCTGTCGGGATCAAGGTGTAGGGCTCGGGGTGCTCATGGTGTACCTACCGGTTTATACCCAGACGCTCGATTGCACTTCTTTGGTTTCGCTGACATGTTTTCCAGGTAGCTCAGTCCTAGCCAGAAGAATTACAGAGGCCTGCCGAGGTTTGGGTTGCGGTCTAGGTCTACCTTTGTCAAAAAGCCTTCAGAGCACGATGACCAGCTTTTCAAGCCCTTAGGGGTGAGGTGGGGCTTAGGGTGCGAGGTTTGGGATCGGGTTACTTATAGCATCAGGTGACTTAGTAAGTAGGGTTATAACTAAGGTAACTATACTTATAACCCCAATTAGGGAACTTATAACCTTACTGACTAAGTCCCATGATCCTCCAAGTAGGGCCGGTTGGGGTTGATCGGTCTGCTGCTCTACAAAGCCGGCCGCGCAACTTCTCTGGATATCTGGCCGCAACCTCAAACCCAATAGGCGAACTTCAAACCCACGTTCTTCAGGGCTGTATCAGTCCCTTTTTTGGTTATCATGATAGAAAAAGACCTATCAGCAAAGCATTTGAACAGTTCAAGGCTGCAGAACCAAGGAGCTTTAGAACATTTAGGACCTGCCTAGGACGAGCAACGTGTAACTTTGTCAAGGCAATCTGGTTTGTTGTCAGCAGCATATACCAAATTAACTCAAAAAACAAACGCTAAATCCTAACCCTACATCCTCAACCCTACACTCTGAACCCTACAGCAACACCGATGACTTAGAGGTGTGTTGGCTCTTGGGACTGCAGGGTGTTTGTGGACTTCGGCGCCGTTACCCTTGTGGTGGACCGAGCCTTGTCCTAACGTACAAGGATTGCATTTCGCATACAGGGATCAGGATTAATATGGGGGGCCTTAATAATTAGGATATAGTTTTCGAGTATATCATACGATAATTTTGAGAAGGAGCCACCAAAGTGGTATTGGTAATTATATGGGCCCCTATGGTACGGGGTTTAGATCTCCATTGTAGTACTTGTTGGTTTTATTCATGTTGTATTTCGGATCCGGCAGAGGAAACGCAAAAAAGGAACTACTATGGAGACTATAGTAGATTTAGGACAGGCTTGGCCGAGACTGCGCTACCACCACCACCACGACCACCACCACCACCACGACCACCACCACCCCCACCACTACTGCTTGTGCCCACTCTTGTTCTAGTTCAGGCTCCTGTGCTCAGGATTTTGTTCTTAGTGGAGCCCGGCAGCTGTACGCAAAGCCAACAGTGGCATTGATCTCCAGGCTAGACTTGTTTAACCTTGGCAGTCTTCTGGGTGGGTTGGCGTGCGTTCTAGGATCATCTTAACCCTAACCCTAGGCCGTTAAGAGAACTCTTCCCAACAGAGTTTCGAACCCTGACACCCTGAACCCCATATTGCCCTTGAGCACTCAACCCAAAAGATGCTACTGGCTTTGAGCATGGGTGCCTGACAGCAAAGAGGTATCATCTGTCCAGGGCCCCAGCAACTACTATGTGTATGCATGTGCGTGTGTGTGTATATATATATATATATATATAGGTAGACAAATGTAAAGACAGGTAGATAAATAGTCGCACCCCAATATGTCGTGTTTACATGCGTGTGTGTATGCATGCATGGAGGTAGGTAGGTAGGTAGGTAGGTAGGTAGGTAGGTAGGTAGGTAGGTAGGTAGGTAGGTAGGTAGGTAGGTAGGTAGGCAGGTAGGCTAGGCAGGCAGGTAGGTAGGCAGGTAGGTAGGTAGGCAGGCAGGCAGGTAGGTGGGTCGGTAGGTGGGTATAGGTAGGTAGGTAGGTAGGTAGGTAGGTAGGTAGGTAGTAGGCAGGTAGGCAGGTAGGCAGGTAGGCAGGTAGGCATGTAGGCAGGTAGGCAGGTAGGCAGGTAGCAGGTA